>VOQJ01019326.1:0-10404 GCA_015052665.1 Apistogramma diplotaenia
TAGGTGTTTTGATGTAAAAACACCCAGACTCAGCTGTGCATTCCTGTGAAGTGAATTCATTCCCCTTGCCTCCTGGGGAACACACACGCGCGCACACACACACACACACACACACACACACACACACACACACACACACACACGCACACACACACACACACTCCCTCACATACTGTAGAATTTTGTGGCTGTGTCTGAGCCTGCAGTTGATAAGATAGGGTTGGGTTACACAGCTTGCAGGCAGATACTATTGTAGCCGTTGACAGGAAGCTAAAACAGGGTGGGATGGTGTGGCTTCAGTTTTGTGTGGCTGTTTGTGTCCGTGTGTATGTGCTCCTTGTTTGAACATTTACCCTCTCCCCTCCTGTCAAACACTGGCTAAATGGCTTCCCATATTCACTGTTTTCCCTTGATGAATACTTCCACTCACTCCTGGACTGAGTGGGCTCTTGTGCTCTATGTGAATGAGTATGTCTGCCCAAAAAAAAAGTGTAAAAAAAAAAAAGAAATAGAGGAGCCATACTGTAGGTCACTCTGCATTCTGCCGTTTGGCCACCAGACGGGACAGTAGGGCGGTTGTCCTAGCTGGCACCATTGTGTTCTGGTGAATGGAGGCCCTGTCACAGACCCAGAAACACACTGACCTCGCCTGTGTTTTTAATGCAAGTCCCTGGATTATGGGAGTTCATGTGATTATGACATACTTCGTTAATGTCATTTAAATGCTAACACAGTATGCTAAAGTGAAACAACTTTCACACAGGTTTTCATTCCAGGGGTCTTAAATGTAAAATCATGACTTTCAATGTGTATCAAAAAATGATTCATAGTTACCAAATGTAAAACGAATGTAGACTAATACTTTGTAGTAAACATACACTATTTCTAGGACATCATCCTCCTTTAAACAGAATCCCAAATCTTATTTGTGCAAACTGCAACTACAACCTATAGTGACCTTTTGGCTGTGTAACTGTAAAATGTCCACTCCTGTTGTCTCCTTTCTGTTTCTGATGTGTTTAATGTTACACAAGGATCGATTTTAAGTCAAACCCTCGTTTTTCCAAAGCTTGATAAGTCGTTTTTGAGCCTAATTTAACCATAAAGCAAGTGTAAAGAACAGTAAACAGCAACATTTATAACTAGTCTCAGATGTGAAGCTAGGCCAGTTCAAGACCAGGTGTCATGGTGAGCTGTGAGTTCAGGACTGTCAAGGTAGGACTGAACTTAACATGTTTATTGAGGGAATGACACGAAATACTGAATACAAATAAACCGGGGCTGCACGGGTGCCAGAACTGAACATAAAATAGAGCACGGTGCTACACAGCGGGGTAACATGAGCGACGACGACACGACAAGGGAGCAGGAGGAAACACCGACAAAGAGGGAACTGGCAACAGGTGGGAAGCTCGGGTGCAGGGAAACACAAAAGACAAGAGCAGGAAGTAGAACTAAACAAAGCACGTCACAACACTGGCACACGAGACAAGAGGAAAGGCGCTGGAGCACAGACATGTATATGACCTGCATGTATATAATGTATGCATACAAGTTCAGGTGTTACAAATATCTAACGAATTTATTACAAGAGCTCAGGCCACACACATTCCCACTCCTGTTCACTTAAGTTCTACGTCGACTCAGGAGCCAAATTCTCACACTTCTAGTCTTTGTTCTATTTCTTCACACCCTGCTGCATGTGAAACATGAGGCAAAAAACAAAACAAAACAACACTTTGTGGCAGGTTTTTATGGTGAAATAAGTTGCTATGACTTATCCAATGTACAGTAGCTGTCAGAGCACTACACTGCATGCATTCCCGAGGCACCGGCAGGCAAAAATGGACCCGATGGCCTGTTTTACATAAAGGTTTCTAATTCTGTTTGAGATGTGAAAAGGTGTCGCGATGAAGGCTTCCATTAGTCTGTGGGGCTCACAGTCAAACAGCTCGTCTGGAACTAAAGGCTCTCTTCCACTGTGCCGCCGCAGATAAAGGAGGGGTTAGATGAGTGTGGATAGATGACTCACAGTGTGTAGGAGCAGGAAAAATAGATTAGTTCTTTGGACCCTCAGGTTTTTTTTATTTTATTTTATCTCTTATTGTAAATAAGTGAAAGAAAGATTAAAAAACATTGCAGCTTGACATTATGATGCAAAATCCATCCATCCTGTTTCTCTTGTTGCTTCTGTGTGGGTGTTAAGTGTCAATCAGTAGAGCTTTTCCATTGTTCTGATATGAAGGGCAGACAGAGAATAATTCATTGTATGACTGACATAGAACAAGACAGGGTGTGTGCAATAACTTGGACAAAGATGATAATGATTGTGATCATCTTTAATATTTTCCAGTGGATAGTAAATTTCTTACACGTGGCTTTCAGGCATTTCAAAACAGGCCATTCTTACTGAATGCGAGCATCAGTTTACTTACAGCATGAATCATATTAAATGTTAGCATCTTTTGTGCTGCGCTTCCATTATGCAGGGGTGCTTGTTGTTGCTTAAACCGTCTTTCAGATTTCACAACACCAGCAGGGAAATACAGTTTTTCTGTCAAATATCTGAAAACTCTAACTCAACTGAAAGTGACTCCAATGACCTCACAAGGATTCTTTTCTCAGACTTGAGAAAACTCTTCCAGAGGCACAAAAGACATTATGAAAACATTATGTAATCATTTCAAAGCCTCGGTACAGTCGCATCTCCTCAGTGAGTACACAGATTATCCTTTTTCTAGTTGCACGGTGTAATTAAATAGTGATGTGTTCTTGTACTCATTCAACAGTATATATCAGGTAGGTCTTCAGCATGCAGCTTCAGTATTTCATTGTTTCTTTAATGTGTTGCATTGGAGGAAGGATATAGTAGTTAATAAGTAGTGTGTACTTTCACTGAAAAGACTAAGGTGAATGCTCTGTAATAATACTGTGCAAAATAGTAAAGATGTGTACAAATCAACTTTAATTTGCTATAAAATATAAATAAAAAATAAATAAAAAAATTGAAGAAAATGTTGGTGCTTTTGAAAAAGCCCATAAGAGAATAACAATAATGAGAATAAAAATGTGCGCTCATACATTTTTGGTTCGATATTCCACCAGAAGAAAAAAACACATGCACTATATTCACTATATCATTACAAAACTGCAATAGTCCTGTAAGAGTTTCTACTGGAATTTGGGGTTCAGCTTTGACAGCTGTAAATTAACAAACCAAGTGACAAGTATGTCCCAGTATTATTGTTATTAAATGTTTATTACTTAGGACTATCACTTTAACTGCTAAGACATGAGCTCACTTCTTCTAATGATGAGCTCATGCTGCAGGTCTTTGTTCACTCACTTTGAGATTGCTTCTCCTAAAAAAACCCATCCACTTTCTTCCAGAGCTCCAACCATTCACCCTCACACATCCCCACTCGCTTTAGTCACACTGCACTAAAAATGTAAATATGCCAGTGATGTCAGTGTGTACGGCCTGATGATATCATTGTTTTCATTTATTGTAAATGTCTTCAGCACCCCTGCAGATTTTGATTATCTGACTGTGACTTCATGCTACCGTCTTGGCATGTGCCCCGTGTCAATATATACCCCACAGGGTCTTTCCAGAAAATCACATTTAAAAAAAAAACATTTCCATTGTGCCGCTTTCATAACGTGTCACAAGTGCTGGAAAGGATTGATCGGGCTGTGCGTGTCACGTCTTTCCTCCAGCTGCTGTTTTCTTTTTTTTTGTCACAAGGTAGGTTTATGTAACCAGACGTGTTCGCTTTTGCAACTTTGACCAAGGAAAACATAGATCCTAAGAAGAAAAAAAAAATACGCTGGAAACTGTGCCAGCGTACAAGGAAGAAAAGGTCTTGGGATGGAAAACCAGCTGAAAAACATGGAATTTAGCCTGAGAGGAAGATGGTGTGAGCAGATGATAGAGAATGAGACGCTGCCAAATTTGTCAGCGGCAGACGTGGCGTGCTGCGCAGAACTGTCACTCAGCTGTATTCTGGCTTGCTCAGGAACAGTAGATCTATGGCAAGCTGAGAGGTGTGGGAGGGAAGACTGACAAGAGATGGGGGGGGGCTCTATTTAGAGATCCGCTCTGTGTTATGACTGAGTGACAGGACAGTGAGGTGTGTGAGATGGATGTTTATTCAAGTGATTTATAAGAACCGTTGCACTGAGCGTGCTGTGTGCTCAAGTCAAGCAGAAGAGAGATGTCAAACTGTTTTTGTTTTTTATTTATTTATTTTTGCCTCTCAGTGAAAATGTGTGTGTGCTGTGGTTGGAATATATATATAAAAAAAAAGAGCAATTTTGTCTCTCCTTCAAAATACGCTCGCATATATTCACAGCTTCCACAGCTGCTGTGAGTTCAGATTGGCCTAGTAGCAAGCATCAATAATAATCAGCATCAGTGGTCTTTGACTCACAACCGTGTCACCGAGACAAACAGGCAGAGGAGGAGAGAAGAAAAATGGAAGAGGTAACAACATGCTGTGGCGATGCCTGAGGAAAATGGGCTGGAAGAGGACTGGAAATAGCCTCTGGCGCAGTATGACTAACACTTTAATTGCAGAGGGACAGAGATGTGGCCCTCTGTTTTGTGTGCACGTGAGTGTGTGTGCGTGTGTGTGTGTGGCTTAGTGTCTGCAGTGTGCAGTCATTTCCTTATTTATCCCACAATGCAAAGATTCTGCTTATCGTGCAGGTTGGAGAAAATGACTTTCATGACTGTGAGCTCCTTGATTTACCTGCGTGAGTTATGAGGCTGAATATGTCTGTGCTCTGTGAGAAAATTAAACAAATGTCTGTTTCCCCCCTCCCATATCCTCCAAGGGTTTAATTGCAGTCATTGTTTGTTGACCTCCTACCCAAACACACCTGCTCACACACCACAACTTTACAACACGAGGACATCCCCACTTCTTCTGTCTCTTTCACACTTTCTCTTACACAGATAACACATTTTACGTTATTAGCTCTGTGCTCTTTGTTTTCCTTCTCCTCGTGAGGCTTTACACTAATAAACCCTGAAACTGAAGCTTCGTGGTAAACGATAAGTCTGTTGTGTATATGTGTGCATGCACATTTCTGCATGGATACAAACCTGGGACTTGCATCGTGGAAATCCCAGAGGTAAAGCAATTACCTTTAATGATTCTCGATCATCCCAGCAGTAGTTTTCTCACAGATTCAATAAAAGTATTTCATTTTTCAGTGTTGTGAAACTCTGTATCGCGGCACCCTCCAGCAGTGGGAAGAAAAGTGAATCAGTTTCTCACCCATAAACAGACATTTGCAATTCTTTCCCACAGTTACCAGTCCACAGTTATCATGAGGAAGTGATGCTATCGCTGCTTCCTGTTGGATTTGTTGGTCCTCTTGCTGTGTGTATGTAAAAGGTGGGTTATATTTAGATGAGTGGGTGGAGCACTATTGCTAGTGAGGTTATTAGCAATCATCAATAAACTGTATAGATGCACCATACTGGCAGATATCTGCTAAATAGTGCTAAGAAACATAAAAATTAAATAGTAGGATTTCACTCATTAAACTGGATAGACCATACAATTATTTACATTGCAAGTTATGTCATTTCACAGATAATTACATATAAAAAGGCTCCAAAAGGAACCTGCATCAGAAACATGACTCATGTGTCCAAAAGACACTTTATTTAATGAAGAAAGGGTCTCGGCAGTCCAGCCAATAACACAATCTCTGCAGGCATACTTGGTGAGTAAGACGGGCAAAAGCCTATTGCTGACTGATGATGCCGTAGCCACATAAATACACCACCTGGCAGTTGGGCTAAGTTGAAATAATACCTGAGTAAACTGCTCTAAACCCTCATTTCTCGCACCAGCTCATCTTCCTATAAACTTTGTCCAGACCAGCCCCAGACAGCGGGAGGACAGATTTCAGTGTTATTTAACTAAACGGTTTGTTAAGCAGCAACTCTGAGATGAGTAATTAGTTAATGGGGTCATTTAAGCAGATACGGGGAGTAGGGGTCAGGAGGGGTGAACTGGACTGGTAATTCAGGTTGAGTCAGCAGCAGTTGGGGGAGGGGCGACAGAGTGGGCAGGTCACAAACTCTGAAGACAACAGAAGGCATTCAAATCAAAAAGTTGTAGTAAAGTGTTTAACATTAGGCCAGATTACAGAGAAATCAAATCCTGTTTGTATATTTGAGGGCGTGGATTAAGGTTCAATCTAGTTTATTTCTCACTTCCAATATAAAGTATCCATTTTTCAGGCAAATACCTGTTTCAAGTATTTTATAGCCTCCTAAACTGAACTGCTATCAGTTGGAGTCACACCCAGACCCAGAGTTGGTAAACATGTTCCACCTGCTAAGCATCATGCTATTAGCTTATCACTTTGAATATGTTAGCACAAAGTGATAGCATGGCTGTAAAAAAATACAATTCCCAGGCATGCAAATCTATGCAAATTGTTACTCACATGTAGAGTACATACTAGAACAATGATTCGAAACAAAAGAGTAAAACCTTTTGCAAATGTTTGAACACACAGAGTTTATGTATTTGAAAAGTGTTATTGCAGAGCGCTGTTCCAGACGGCGGGCGATGATGATAGGCTCTTTGGAGTTTTTACTGTAGTAGTAGTGCAGAGTAAGCAAATGGCTGACGGAGGCTTTGGATGCGATGCCCTGGACAGCTCGGATGAAGCGGAGCAGTGTCGGATGCCTGAAAGCCAGAGTGACAGCTCACAATGAACTGAAAGAAGAGCAGGGGCAGCTAGATCAATGGGCAAAAGTAGTGATGATGATGACATTTTGAATGAGCTGAATTAGAGAGTGTGGGAAAATGGACGTGATGAGGAAAATTGAAAAGCTGTAGCCCATATCATCAAGCGCAATGGTCCTCATTTGAAGTCACATAAGCACAAAAAAGCAACATCCACATTTTTGTGACAGAAAAGTCCAATTATGAATCCAATTAAGAGATCCAGTTGAGACCAGCCCATCTGGCACCAATAACCTTCAAAGTCACTAAAACCACCTTTCCTCCCCTTTCTGATGTTCACTTTGAACTTCAGCAGGTCATCTTGACCATGTCTACATGCTGCCATGTGATTGCCTGATTAGATATATTAACATTAACAAGCAGATGACACTACCCTCCTCAGCCCCAACCGGTCACGGCTGATGGCTGCCCCTCCCTGAGCCTGCTTCTGCTGGAGGTTTCTTCCTGTTAAAAGGGAGTTTTTGCTTTCCACTGTTGCCAAGTGTTTGCTCACAGGGGGTCGTTTTGATTGTTGGGTTTTCTCTGTAATTATTGTAAGGTCTTTACCTTACAATAAAAAGCGCCTTGAGGCGACTGTTTGTTGTGATTTGGCGCTGTATAAATAAAATTGAATTGAATTGAACTGAACTGAACTGAACTGAAATGAACTAGAAATGTTATAAGATGAGTTTGGGATCTGAGCAGCCTGGAGTCCACAGAGTCCCTTTGTCATGTTACTGTTAAAATCTTCACTTTACAATCTGTGCTGACATAATAAGCTCCAATGGGAATTTCAGTAATACCTGTTCAGATGCTTTCTTTAGAGCTTGTAGCGCTTTTAAGCCTCATCCATTTTGTCGATTGCAAACACAGAATTGACTGGAGAAGAGCTACTGCTGCACGCAGATTCACTGAAACACCAGAGAAGTTGCAGAACAGACAGCCGAGCAGAACAAATACTTGTTTGTCTTGGAAACACAGCAATCGTATAAAGACCAGATGGACTGAAAAATGCAAGATGTTCAAAATTGTTTTATGTTTAATTAATTTGTAGTTGCTATTTTACTGTCAGTATGATGTGACAAAAACATATTCGGATGGACTTTAAGACTAGAGGAATAAAATCAGGGAAAGGACACTTTTTCAATTAACGTGTAATGAAGGAATCTGTATGTAAATTTATCTCACTACTGTCTCACTAGCTTTTGTTTCTCTCACTTAAAATGCCTTTGACTGATTATACTTGGCATTATTTCAGCTGGCTCGGCAATTCTATACTCCTAAGCCACCTCGCTAATCTATCAGGAAGACTGATCCAAATGGGAAGCTATCATACCAGCTCTGTGACAATCGCACACCTTTGGGTCTTACACATCTCCTCTTAGGACACTCGTCTGCAGCTATCACCTCCAGCCTTGATCTAATTCTGCGTTCTCCATCCATGCCCCAGTACTGCATGCCTCGATGCAACTTGCCAAACACAGTGACGTCATCATCCTGGGGCAAACAGCCAATGGAAACCCACAGGGGAGAGTCAATCACGGGTCATCGCAGTAATTTTGGCCAATCAGCAAAAGCCAAAAGGCCTGTAACCATGGTGATTAGCTTGGGTTCAAATGTGTGTATATGTGGCAGATGCCCCCTGTGTTGGTTCCATATGCACCAATGTAAGCATTCTGCATTGTTACTGCGCTGTGTGTGAGGGTCTGGATTTAAAGGACACAGTTATCAGCTGATGTGAACTCAGTCATGCCACAAATAGTGAACTGTTGTCCCAGTTCTGTAACATATGGCTTATACATGCATAATGCGATCAAGCTATCAATACATCAGCTTTTTCTACAGCTGCTATTTGTTACACACTTTGTCAGCCGTCGTAACTTGTAACTGTGGCAGTTACAGTCGTTAGCTGTCCTCTGTATTGTTCTGAGGAGGATGGCTGAGGAGACGTGTGGGTGGCAGTGAAGGGTGAGGGGAGGAGAAGCAAGGACAGCCAGCAAACAGCACTGCTGAGCAGGAGAACTACAATAGGCTGTGAGTCAGAGGGAGAACAGGAGCGAGGTATGCTCAGGAAAGGTCAGCATGTGGAGGGCTTTTTTAAAATGCCAGAAGACAGAAAAGCTCAGGAATACTGTGCACGATATGTGTAACACCTTTAATGTTCACATTTGGGTTGGTGGAACAGGATAAACAGAAAACAGAGGGAGGAAGTGTTACTACTGAGGCCTTAAATGACACAAATTGTGAATTTCTATACCAAAAATCCATTTGAAGGTGGCGCTGGAACCTGTCCCACCTGTAACTGGGCACGAGGCAGGCAACCATTCATGCAAATGTTCAGCTTAGAACCTTGTTTTAACCTAAAATGCATGTCATGTCTTTAGACTGCGCGGCTGCATGGCTGTGCAGTAGTTAGCACTGCTGCATCACTGCTGCATCACAGCACGCATGTCCTGGGGTTGAATCCTCCGGGCCGACTGGAGCCTTTCTGTGTTGAGTTTGCAAGGACACTCCAGCTTGCGTGTGCTTTACATATAATGGGCAATTTAATGTAAGGTGTTACTCTGCAAAGTTTAATTACCTGTCTGCCTCGCCTCCTCATGTGTTGATTTTCCTTTGTCGCACCATCATCACAATGGGAAATTATCTGACCCTTGTATTCCTCACTCAGGAGACTCTGTTTGGAGTCCTCGTTATGCGCTTCACAGCCGTGGTAAATTATTCATCTTTCAAACACTTGAACACGCAGATGGTTGTTTTGTAGTTTGTGAGATAGCACGCTTTGTGAGTTCTACTTCATTCCTGTCACTGTGAAGATAAATGAGATCTCATCTGTGGTGTTCGCACACTTGGAAAATGATATCTGAAATCAAACAGCGGTGCGTCTTCAAAAACATGTCCCTGTCTGCATAACGCGCGCACCTCGTTTTGAACAATTACCAATGGAACTTGTTCAAACAAAAGACGCTCTTATCAAAAACTCGTGACAGATACGTGTGTAATTGTCCAAAGAAACCTAC
Organism: Apistogramma diplotaenia; assembly: GCA_015052665.1. Taxonomy (NCBI): domain Eukaryota; kingdom Metazoa; phylum Chordata; class Actinopteri; order Cichliformes; family Cichlidae; genus Apistogramma; species Apistogramma diplotaenia. The sequence continues at coordinate 9,776 of VOQJ01019326.1, forward strand.
TTCTGGTGTTGCCATCAAACGGGAGATTTTCAAAGTGTCATTGGCAGCTGTAATTCAATTCTTCCCCTTCATACTGGAAACCTAAAGAGAATGGCAACAATGTATTTCCTGTTTACTCAAATGATCCTTTAAAAGTCTTGACATGTGGAAATTCCTCCCACTGAAGCAGAGATAAAAACACCTTGTATTTTTTTGCAAATATTTAAAGGGAATCAGAGCACTGGGTTCCATATTTAAGAAAAAGCCCAAAGGCTAGTTTTGCTGAAAACAATAGAGCTGATTTCCCCCATGCATCTTTCAAATATCATTTCAAAACTTAACACTTGACACAGCAAAGTGCAGCAGATATGTTTCCCCGGCAGAGTGTTACACAGATTTATGCAAATGCACACCGCATCTGTGAACAGTTAAACCCTGCAGGTTAAGCGGCTTAAATACAAAAGAACGCAGGCTAAGGCAATAATCCTCACCACTTGTTATTACAAGATACTCTTTTATTTCTGTAATTTACACTAAATTTAGGCTATAAGCCTATTAAAGTGGCTGCGTGTCATTTACAGGGATCTGGATAAAAATTGACTGCTTTTGGGCTTTTTTTTTTTTTTTTTAAATTTATTAAAAATTTTATT
>VOQJ01019330.1:5797-33195 GCA_015052665.1 Apistogramma diplotaenia
GGGGGGGGGGTTGGGGGGGGGGAGAAAGTTTTCTGAGGATTTTGCAACCTTTTGGGGCTGGGGATATTCATTAAAGTCAGTGAGGCTGTCAAATGCCCAATGAGTTTTTTCCTGATTGAAATGTTCTGTTCAGCGATACTTTTGGTTTGTAAAGGTCCCACCTGACAGGCAGGATGTCAGGAACACCCAGTGTTATCTGTCGGGGACATTAACTTCAAAGTCAAGTCCACTTGCTGCACTTAGCAGTTTTCTTCACACACAAAATCTGCACCTAACTCATGGTGCTGTATACTTACTGCGGTGTGGTATAAGTAATTACTGCTATCAGCCTATGATCAATTTATGATTAAACACAGTCACATGCATTCTGCTTGTGATAATATGATGATTAACTGTGATACTCGTGACGTAGATGCTGCAAGATAAGAAGTGCTCGGCAACCTTGCTTTGATATAGACTAGAACCAGAATACAACAAGTTGGTGACTAGTTGAAATGAGTCCACAGATGCACACTGACCCCGACTGATTGCAGCTCAGATTGATTGCAACATGCCGGCAATCTGCATTCATAAAATAGAGGGCTAGTGACTGCAATCAGTCCGAGTCAGACTGTGATTGCTCGGAGACGGGTTGCCTTGTGATCGAAAGTGGTCACCCGGGGGTTGAGGATGTTGCGTGCACAACCACTGGGTAACCAGCGGGTCACTTTGACTACTTGCAATCACTTGCTGAATGCAAAAAAAAAAATTTCAATGCAATCACAAACTAAGCACCGTCCTGTTTTTACTCTAGTAGGACTGAGACATATTAGGCCTGGACGCCCTTCGGAGGAAGCTCATGAGTCTTGCTACTCTGATTCACCAGCCTGATGACTCCTGTTCCTAAAATTGCTACTTGAATTATCTGGATAGGTTCAGGAAAGGATGGTGCTCAGGGGTTAGGGGACCTTTGCTGTCACGATGGCAGTAATACCACTGATAACTGATCATTTCTGCTGCTCCTATGCACCACTTGAACACACATTTGAGGCATGACTAATCACCCTTTTCAGTATCCAAACCTCACCTCAAACTTTGATGACATATTTAAGTTGGACTAACTTAACCGTGCCCTAATGGAAGCTGCTTTAGATAACACTATCTTTCTTTCTTTCTTTGCAATCAGTGATATGTTTTACATGACCTGGCAGTCTCCTCATTCCTAATTCAAACTCCAATTTACCAAGCATATAATCAAGTCTAAAGTGAATTAGGTTTTGGGGGGTGGGGAAAGAAGACACCAAAACAGCAGGAGACAATCACTGAAGTCAGACTCTATTCTTTCAGGAAGATAGATAGTGATTAGAACAGGAACAAGTGGTTTGTTTATTGAGTTAGCTGCTGCGGTGGTGTGAGGAGCAGACACAGACAGGGACGGGCAGACTCGCAGTGTCAGGTGGAGGTAATAGAGGAGCCTATTTCTTAAGAGGGAAGCGCGGTTCTTAAATGTCAACGGGGAACGAAGCAGCGGCGCAGAGTGCTTCATCTAAAGCGACGGGACAGCAGCTGGCCTCGTCCGTCTCATTTTTCAGGAGTAAACAGCTCATACTACAACGTTTAAAGACTGTAATTAGCGCAGGTCCACAAACAGACCTGACCCTTCCTCACATCCTTTGCCCATCTGTGAAGATGAGTCACAGCAAGTGTGTAAGGAAACATTAATGTGATACATTACACTAATAGCACCTGGAGAAGTGCTGAAAGAAAAGCTCAACAGTAATAAGCACTAATATTCCCTTTTTTTAAAGACTGTTGGCCTTTGGTGGCCGGTGCTGTCTCCCGTTCTGTCTCTTTCTGTTGCACACACGCTTGCAGACACACACACATATGGAGAGCCTAATGTGTTCTCAGCCTAATAGCTCTTTCATTAATGCCAATCCAAAGACAAATGGATCGAATAAGCAGCCCAAATCTATCTGTCTGTTTGGGTTTAGAAACACTCCTGCTTCCCCTCTGCTCGCCTGGCTTTTATTTACTCTGAAGTGGCTGGAGAGAGAGGGAAAACTAATAGATGAGAAAATGGATACAATAGATTGACAGATTGACAAAATAAGGCATAATGACCTGATAAAGGGCTAATGTGAAGAGGGTATATGATACAGTAAGATGCTGTTAACAGAAATATCGAAAGAAATATTATGGAAAGTTAAAAATCAGAGAGTTTGATTTCTGATAGACGTGGAACTGCGAACTTTTTTGACTCAACTCTGAGTTTCATAAACTTTCGTACTTTACGGAGGCTCCCAAACCAAAAGAGAGTAATTAACACCTTGATCGCAATTGCATATTCATGCAGCGATGGGTAAAAATGAATCTGCTCACCCTTGTCCGTGTCCATTGTCATAGATGAGCATCGGTGGTGTGTGTTAATTACAGGCTCTAAACACATGCAGGGCGATGTAGCATATCGGTGACATGCATCTGTGCATGGTGCTCGCAGGGTCTCTAATCAAGTTTTGCATTCCAATTTCCTGGCAATGCCCTCTCTTTCAACAGGGGTCAAGTCTCCTTTGCTAATTTGTTTGCTTGCTGGGGCGAGGGAGAGTCTGGCTGCTGTGTGTGTGTGTCTCTTGTCATTGTAAAATGGGTTTTGGGTTTTTTTTGGATAACATCTTCTTAAAAAGCTACTAACTGAAAAAAAAGTGAACAGTTTCATGTCTAAATGCTGATTTGAAGGATTACCCACACTGCCAAGAGTGAAATATTTGGTAGATGCATTGATTCTGTGTGTGTGTGTGTGTGTGTGTAGGTAGGATGATGGGCGGCAGCGTGTGAGGGGGACGATTGGAGTGTCTGTGTGTGTGTGTGTGTGTGTGTGTGGGTGGTGTGGCTGGTGGTGGGAGCTCTCTAAATAACAATGGTCTGTCTGAAAGCCTGGAATAAGTTACACGTCTCTCCTCAGAGCGTGCGCGTGCGAACACATCTCTCTCTGTGTTTATGTGACAAGACGTGAACATAAGGATTTGTTTAGAATTAGTCGAGGATTAGACATCTATTTTAACGCCTTTTGTCAAGTCAAACGCCAGAAAAAACACAAAGTGGGCCATGCTGCTGTGCTGCATTCCAAACCATCTTCCGCCTGCTAAAAAGGCTGAAAAGCTAATAAACGCTGAAAAATGCCACGGAGCAAACATCATATCTTACAGATAGATCAAATGCACATTGTCGTAACTAGCTGACGGCATACTGTAAGTGCTTGCATTTTTTAAATTTCTAACACCGCTGTTTTCCTGCAAGTCAGAACCTCTGAGTATTTTTTGTGCATCCTTCAAAACTCTTTGCCCCTTTTGAGGGCCCTGTTTCCATAGCAACAAGGGTTTCGTATGTGTGTGCGCGCGCGTGTGTGTCCAGCTCGACTTGTTGCATTTTGTGATGCTCACAAGCACTGAGCTGCATCTCATGCTTCAGAGGACAGCAGCGCAGGGTAAAACAGTCGAGCAGGTTTGTGGTTTTGTTGCAGGATAACTGGAATATTATAGAAAACCACACAACTCAACTCAATATGTACAGACAAGAGACACTTGCTGACTATCAATGACAGCTGAAACTGCTGCAAATAGCTGCCCTGCCTACTGAGTGTACTATTATTTTCTTGCCTTTTCCTTGTGATTTTTAAAAAAAAATTCTCATTGATCAATGCAGCAGCACCTTTCTTCTGTCGAACATCATGTTTACATGCCACACCGAGTAATTTAGAGACAGAAAAATAGAACATCTCTCTCATCCAGCCAGTTATCACAGTTTACTGATCCTGCTTTCCCATCATCCTCTATGGTTTCTCCCTTTTCAAGTCTATTTCGAGTTATCTGTCAGCATATGTGCACATGTATTCCTCCAGGTGTTCAGCCACTCTTTGGACTGCCACTATAACCCCCCCACTTGAAATTTCTCCCATTTTACCTCAGTTTCACTTGACTGTATATCCTAGATGTGCCACTCCATCTTAACCCTCCACCCACCCCCGCATCCCGTCTCCCAGACAGTCATTTGTCACTTGTATCTCCTGTTGATGATAACATCTGTCTGTTGGAAAATCAGTCGTCTGCCGTGCATCAAAGTGCAGAGAGGCTCATATACAGGTAGATAGCCTCGCCATCCCTCCACCTGTCAAAGCCAGCCCTCCCACTGTCTCCTCCCATTCCTCTCCTCTTATGTGCTGCCCTTGAGTCCTGACACTAATTCAGAAAAATCGCCGCACACAAGCCAGGAAAATGCAAAAACATTGATGCCTTCTGCATTACGATGGCAGAAAGAATGTAATCACTAATGTAGCTAATGATTATGTCGGAATTTCAGCTAACTGCAATTAAGTGTTTATCGTTATGTGTTGCAAATGTCAAATGTGTAAATGGAGTCGTATGTACTACCAGACTGCTTAATGTCACCTATAATGGGCAACTTACATCATTAAAAAAATATTATAGAATATTATAGAATCCTACTATTGACTGATGTGATAAATAACACTGCACTATCTCAAATGCAGAGCGATATATTGATATTGGCAAATATGTATGCTGCAATCAGTACACAGTACAGCACTGTGGAAAAGTTTAATGCACTTTATATGGTTAGGTTTTTATCCATCACACAATACAAGGTAGACTGAGTGATGTCAAATTAATTCTGCAGCCTAAGATTAAAAAAAGGACTGAAAAAGATTATAAAAGGACTACTGCACCAGATGGTCTTACAAGAAACCACAGGACTCTATTTGTGGTTGAATATAAAAAAAAAAATCCTATTAATTTTCTCTGATCTCGGGGGGGAAACAATGGAAGGGATCAATGAAAGGAATCCAAAGGAAAATTCTGTGCTCCAGTCCATCTGTGTGGAGTTTACATGTTCTCCCTGCAGCTACCTGAGTTCTCTCTGGGTGCTTCCCCCACCGCGACCCTGAACTAGGAAGCTGTTGAGAAAATGATCGGATGGCTGAAGCAAGGACCACTATGCAACGTGGTGCATCTGTATTTCACAGGTTAGGATGCAAATTTTTGTGGTTATAGGTAATTGTGGGGGACCGAGCCAAAAATCAGAGGAGCCACATTTTACCCAAAAAAAGTCAGGATTATAAAATACTGAGTTCATAAAAGAGGTCAAAGAAACAAAACTGAACTCAGGCAAAAATGTGCTCAAACAAACTTACTGCACAAACATAACTGACCCACCTAAGAAATGACACACTGGGGTATACTGTATATATGCTGGCTGATCAGACCATTAACACACAATAGGGGTAACTAAACAGAACAACAACTGCACTAAACACCACAATACAGCTAAGTTTGTTAATAAACTAAACACCAAGAAACCCAAATAAACCAAAATCTTAAAGCTTCCAAATTATTTACTTAAATGAAAAGCTTTACTTAGCTAAAAATACTCTAAACGCCTCCCCTGACTCTACAGGAACTGGTGGTATATTCCAATTTGTCCATTACGTGCAGGTGTAGCCAATCCTGGCCAACATCCTGTGTCAGGCAACTCCCCAGGATCACAGTAGGTACGTACCGGTAAAGAAACAAACTAATCATAAGCATAAACAAAGATGAACCATAGCTTGAGAAAAATACAAATGAACCAAATGTGCGCACTTACAAATAGAACAGATGCACGTATTTATGTACAATTTAACCCTTAATTCAATTTAAACTGATGAGCTTTTGTACAGTTGTCACAAAGGGGTGAATGTTGTTTTTCTTGCCCCAGGCTTTTAAAACGTATTTACTTTAAATGCCAAAGTGCTTGAGTCCACAAATAATGTTGTGATATTAATACATTTATTTATCTATTTTCAAGACTTTGCAAAAAATACATTTGCAGCAATACAAGACTAGGAATACAAGATAATGGAAATGAAGTTTATGTATTTATTTTTTTAAAAAGTCCCATCAACTGCTTGACAGAATGTTAATGTGGTGCAGATTGTCATGCTTCCCCATGCTGGGAGGGCTAGCTTGTTTTACACACAAGCTGGTTCTGCATCCGCCTGTGCAACACAAAAAGAAATTAAAGGACAGTCGGCAGGTATCAGCAGGTAGCGCTGTGATTCTGCTCCATGCTGAGTTTCCCATTCAAGAACGTTCCATTTTTGCTTGATGCATGCTTGAGTTTGTATTATTTGTCCAGTCCTTTTATGTTAACCTGTGCAGCCCAGTTTAGCTGAGAATCATCAGCTAATGGAAGGAGAGATGTGGGACTTTTTGTGTGGAAGCCCTGATGGAAAAACAGGGCTGGTGGGAGAATAAGTGAGCTGTCTTGGCTGAGCAGTGAGTTTTCCCTTAGCCAAGTGCAGTGGTGTTGGACTGAAGCTACTATTTGGCATTCAGGTGGTCTTGAAAGTCTCAGCTTGGCATGCAGGTAAAAAACAAGGCAGGCAGTGTGACAATTAGACTAATGACAGTTGAGAACGGGCTCAGCGACTGGCTCGCTGTTTAATTGTTGTGAGATGGAGGAGGAGAAGCTGGATGACCATGATGGGGGATTTCAAGGTGGGGTTGTTGTACAGCTCCCAGCCCGGTCAGGTGTGCCAAACAGAGCAGAACAGTTTGGCAAAGCATAGCAGATTCTGGAACCGCACAACTTGGCTCAGGCTTGATGTAACCTGCCGCCACTTGAAACAGCCACTGTGGGAAAATGCAGGGGAGAGGGAAGACAGCAGGGAGGGATTGGAGGGTGTTTGGGAGGGTTGGGAGTAAACGACAGGGATAAGAAACTGAGAGAAGGCAGAAGTGGGAGGAATTAGGAGCAGCTGGGTAAGTGGTGATCAGAATTTGGGAAAGATGGTGGATGGCGGAAGAGAAAAAGAATAACGCATCCAAAAAGTAAGTGGGTTATAAACAGCCACAGGAGAATGAGGATGCAGAAGGAGGTAAATGATGAAATGGAATTCAAAATTTAATGTTTCTGTTGTTCTGTGTCAAACTGTGTTGTCATCAGGTTTACACTATAAAAATGACAACTAGCAGTTACTATTTGACAATGGCAACAAACAACAAGCATCACCTGACGATTGCTCTAATATGCTTTTTCAAAGGATTTCTGAGTTACACAGAAGACTACTGTAGAAGAAGATGATGTTGCAAGAAGAAGCTTTGCAGGTAAGGGCATCACGCATGTGCGCCTCCTTGTGATGGAGGTGTGTATGTGCATGCGCTTTGGGTTTGTCTGATTTGCACCAGCCCAACTAACTCATTGTTATTAAAATCTGAGCAGTTTTAACTGGTTTTATTCACTGTAGTTAGTGTGAAACTGACGTTTACAGACACACACACATGCACGCGCACACACACTCAACATGCATGCAATCCTTTCAGTTTCAGTACCGGTGTGTTTTAAATCTTTACTTCAAAGGCTATAGAAACTTGAATGGTAAAAACCGACCTTATTGTAGTTAACTTTCTGAAGCAGTTCAAGCTTGGTGTTTGAATTCTAGTCAAGACTTCATCAATACTTTATAACACTCACATTTAATCAGCATTCCTTAAACACAGCTGCAGCTGCATGAATAACTTTGATTCAAAAGTTGAGAAAAACTCCAAAGTGTATTGAATCAAGTTCAGTTCATATTTTAAGTGTTTGTGTCTCTTCTGCTTTACTTTGTGCATCACATTTACATTTCACTTCATCTGCAGCTTTAGTTATACAAGCATTTAGTTATGTACATCAACTACTGTGGCGCCGCCGGTCTGATTTTAACAATATCTAACTTAAAGAGGTTTCTGCGCCAAAACACGGCATCAAATAGTGGCCACAGGAGCAGAAGACGACCTGTTTGTTTTCCTTCTTCAAATGAAACATTTCCTAATAGATAGCCTCTAATGCAGCCACTGTTTGCAATGATGTTTGCTTGCTTGAAGAGAAAATTTTGGACTCCAAATGAATCTTAATGTTGCTCTGTGTTTACTGGATTTGTAGCAACAAGTAATCAGAGTTGGCTGCCGTGGCCTGATTCTGGTGTCAAAGTGTACGAATATTACCAGAATTCCAGAAAAGCAACGCCTCAGGCGGGGAGCTCTAATGTTTACTCATTAATGTATTTGCCAAAGCCAATTAGTGACATAAGCACGTTTGCTGGGGAGACAGGTGATGACAGAAGATGCAGGTGACTGTTGTTGTTTGCGTGCAACACGCGGCGGTGTGAGGCAGGAGCGCGAGCCCGTCGAGCGTGATGATCGTCGGAATTGAATTAGCTGCGACGCGCTGACTGGACACAGAGAGAAGATCCTCTGTTGGGCATTTGTGATTAGATTGAAAATGTTGTCATCTCATTTAAGGCATTTAATGCGTGTTCCCCGGTCACCTCTTATAAATGTCAAAACTTGGTTGATAGCTTCCAAAGCCAGTTTTAAATATGACATTTTTGTCTGAAAGGGAAGCTGCTGCAGTCTAAGTTAAGCAGCAAAAAGCCAGAGGCGGGAAGCTGGTGGGTGACTTTCAATACTGCTACCACTTTTAAAGAGACGAGCATCCACTGCAAATGGAAAGAAAACCAGGAAACATCACGTGGTTGATTTTTTTTATTCACCATCATCACAAATCTTCTGCAAGATGAAGATTGATTTGGGATAATAGAGCATTGTGCAGCACTTGAGCATCTTACTGAGCCTCCTAATAAGGCTGCGGTTTCCTGTAGCAGGTGGTGTAAGACAGTGCCTTCAGTGCACATGTTCCAGTTATCTGTTGCAGTTTAGTGGCAGTCACATCTACTTTTTTCCCTATAAGATACCACTGAACATTCAAAAACCCCTTGAGGCTTGAGGCTTGAATGACTCCTGTGTGCAAAACATTCATGGGCTGGCTGTGTGAGGTCTGTTCCACTACACAGCCAATTTTCTACTGTCATCCCGGTGACAGCTATTTGCAGTGGCGAGGGCTGTTTGTCCACTCACAGAGCTGATATGGCTCTGAGGCAGCTGTTCAAATTAACTGTGATGTGTGAGGGCTTAATATGAGCACGGTACTGTGATTTTTATAGAGACAAATGAACACTGTCGGGTTTGTTGTGCCAACCAGTGCTGGTGAAAGGATAATGCTGGTCTCCTTTTGTATTCTGATCAAATCGCTGTTAATGCAAAAAAAAGCGCAGCCAAATTTTTAAAATGAACTTTTTCCCCAACTTTACTGGCAGAGAAGAGAATCACTCTGGAGCTGGATGGGAATTAGATTCTGCTTAATTAAATCATACTGAACACATCAGAAGAAAAAGAAAAAAGTCACCTGAGAAGTTTTGATTCGGGCTGAACTGAGCCTTCTGAACCCGGCGGAAGTGAGCATCGTATTAAGAGTGCTTCTTTGAATAGTGCATAGAACTGTGAACGCTTGTTTAGTGGCTGCAGTTTTACTTCCCTTCTCCAGCCTTCCCTTTCTCCAGAGAATCATCTTTCTGCATACCTGCGCAACAGCTCCCGGCAGGAGACTTCGGAGAGAAAATCTTGGCAGCAGCTTCTGTCTCCAAAAACTTTTGTGGTCCAGTACTTGAATTATTTAAAAGGGAAGTTGAGGCTCTGGATTAAAACTTTTTTTTCTGTCAGCGCTGGTATTGGAGGAGAAGGAGGCAGAACCAGAGGAAGAAGAGGTTGTCAATGGTATGTGTGATAGGTTATTTTCTCTCAGCCGTGCCGCGAAGTTGGGTATCTGCACCTTAGAGCTTAGCATTGGAAATAAGTTTGAAGATGTTGAAACGATTTAACATTTTAGCCTGACTGCTGTTTACACTGCTGTCCTCTCCCCCTCTTAACCTGAAAGCTGTTCGTGCAGATCCGCCATAATGAGCCACCTATGCACACGCAGGTAGAGCTGCAGCGATAGAGGCGCAGAGGGTGTGCGTTTTAGTCTGTTTATGTGCGTTTCAAAATGATTAAAGGGTGGAGCGAGAGGAAGCGAACATGGGTAAAGAGGAGAGCAGCTAGAGGATGGCATATTATAAGTGAAACAGAGCAAGCATGGTGGCAACTTGAATTCAGGGCCTCCAACTGTCAATTCAGTCACCAATCACAGACCTATTCTCTCCCATGTGCACAATGCATCGCCCAGCATCTCATTTCACATCTACTACATTGCAGCTGCCTCCCTCAGCCAGCCAAATGGACCAACCATTCATTCCTTTGTTCCTGGACTGAACTGTAATGTTTATGAGCCAAGTCTCTGTGTTCCCATTGGTGTGTGGAGGACTCCTCACACTAGAATCTATTGCCATTATGCAGATGCTACCGTCACCGTCATATAGTTGAAGCCAAATCTGATATAGTGAGAATAGTCTAAGTAGGGTTTCTTTGATGGCATGCAGTGGACTTTCTTTTTAGTTTCCATGAGAGAAAACAATCTGCCATTTTTAGCGCTGCCGCTAATGACTGCTGCAGAGAAGTTGTGGCTGTTCGCGGCGCCGTGTTCACAATCAAAGGAGCATGTGTCCATGACCTGTAGCCTCGGCTGACCCACTTCAGCTGTGTGCTGCACATTCGCTTTCCTAATTGCCCACCTGTGGGCATGCTAATTGGCTTTGTACACTGATTCTAATCAGGGAGTGTACCACAATTAAGACCCCGAGACTGCCTCCGTAAAGTAAAGGCACGGCAAGAAAGACAAAGAGAGAAAGAAAGGACTTTAAAAGGTGTTTGAAATGGCTGTTTAGTAAATGAAAACAAAGTACTTGTGGCATTTTGAGCCACCTCGCACGCAAGCGGGTACTTAATGATGCACATTAAAGCAGAGATTTATTAAGGAATCTGTAGAAGGCTATTAGCTACGCCTTTGATTTATTCATCGGGGGACTGAAGCAGCACAATAAAAATGGAAATAACTTCTGGCCTTTGTAGACTATCGCTCAGGGGAACACCCAACCAGAATAAGAATTTGGACCCAGAAAGTGTCAATATCTTGCAGGGAGATGAACTCATGAGGGCTAGTTAGAGGTTTCAGTCCATGATGATATAATCACTGATGGTACAGAACTGCGATAAATTGAGTCCGCTCCGACCCGCTGCGCACAGAAGGTCCCGACGCAAATTGAATTATGTATAGATTTATTCATAATGATGATTTTTCACGTTCTCCCTGCCTAATGAGCCATGCACAAGAGAATCACTGATTTTTATTAATTTTTTTTACAAGTATAAACTCAAGGTAAGGCAATCAGTCTCATTAGAGGCAAATGCCCAGTCTCTGACCATTCAGTCACTTCTCAACTGATCGCAGCTTCTAACACTTTCTATAAAACCCTGGAATAATGACTCCGTTTCTGCACTGATACCTTTTCCTCACCTGTACGGATATTGTTATAAAGTACGACAGATCTCAACTCTCTTTAATTAAAGTGATTATTTTGAAGTACCTTAAAAATTATCAGTACTTGGACAAAATTAATGATTTTAAGTATTTGGGCATTATAATCAGTTTTTTTCTTTATTTATATGCTGGCCAAAACAAATCATTGTAACAATAATTGATTAATTGTTGAGATCTTACTAATTTGATTGTACTTGGTTTGCGTTCTTAGTCTGTGTGATTCAACTTACTTTGGTTGCTGATCAGTTTCCCAGAATTTCTCCGCATGTTTTACACATCCTGCGAAAGTCTCGATGAACGTGACTAAGACTTGACTATTGTTTTTCTTTTCTAAGATCAGCACAAACCAGCTAAACCTAACCATAACTACGATGATGTTGAATTGGACTAGCTCTATGCATCGCACCACTTTGAATCATTTAAGATGCCCCGGCTTCCTATTCAGGACCTTATCCCCGGCATCATCGCAAAAGTTATCCTTTCCAGCATCACCAATTCACTCCTTATAGAGCAATACATCACCGTGACAGCTCTCATCACTGAGCAAAGCCGAACAAGCGCTTCCTTTATTTCCACCCAACGAGATAACTCCCTGCCTTTGGACTTCATGTTCCAACACTTCATAGAAGTTTTTAGAAATACACATTTCTGCCCAACAGCTAGGACCACTTTTCCTTATGTGCAGCTTTCAATCATTTGGAAAGAATAACAAGGTTAAATTATAATTTTGAATTTGGGAAACAAATATTGGGAATGAGTCCACATGTACAACAGTCTGACTTTAATATATGTAATATATGTCTGTATGAACCTGAAATGAAAAATGAAACATGACATATTGCATGTTGTTATTTAACAAAAACAGAGGTTTACAGAAGTTGCATTTGAACAAACCAAAAGAAAAATGTGCCAAAATCCCCCACAAAGATGTTAAAGATGGATACAGTCAAACAGGAAACAACTGCTTCGTTATTTCTGCCAAAGGTGGTTCTACAAGCTACTGAATTATGGGGAGTTCAGTTTTTTCACACTACTTCTATATTTTGGCTCAGGAAAGGACTAGAAGATTTTATTCTGTCCTGATGCGTAAAATCTTCAAAGTGACAGAGGATGCACTTTGATTTTGCCACGACTGTGTAACCACAGATTCACCCATTGTCAAATTCTCAAAGAAGCCAATCAAAAAGTGTGAATGAAAAAGAAATTAGTAAAATAAAATCCAGGAGTCTAATTTTGACCCAGAACAAGAATTACTTTCTGATTATTGTCTAACTTCTTTTTAAACTCCTTCTTGGCTGACAAACGATTCACTGATGCTTTTCCAAGTGTTACTCTTCAAATAACCTTTCATGAAGCTCCCGAGAACAGCCTTTCAAATGTTTCCATGAAAAACTGCATATTGGACAGTGTACATGTTACATATCTATGCATCAGTCCCAGAGGACAGAGAAATACCCCACCTGTACATTCCCTGGGATGTTTCTCTGCACTCCACCCACCTACTCACATGCACTTTTACACATGTACAAACAAATACGAAGTCTGTCCACCTTGTGTAGACACGTGCATATTTCCATTTTCTCTTTGCCTCTGTGGAATCCTAAATAATAATTCTGTGTATATTACTGCCAGAAATGCCAATCCACACTGGAGTGAGCACAGTGCGTCCTGCGGGAGTGCTGCCTCACACGCACATCAAAGCCATAACAAAGAAATTGGCATCCAGGCAGCCTGCCGCGCTTCTCTATGGTTGTCTGTTACGTACAGTAGTGTGGAACCAGATGCTCCCATGTGAACATCCCACAGGGTATAAACCTAATTCTGCAATAATCACATGAATACTATGCTATCAGGCATCTCATTTTTCTGGAGGATGGAGCTACGAGCTACGTGCCATGCTTTGATCAGGATCATATACAGTACCGCAGCCCCAGGGCACAAGGCTGACATAATGTCTCTATTATTAGTTATGGAGCTGAACACTTTGCATACCTTCGTGAAAATACTTGCTTGAAAGAGGAGGAAAATAATACTTTGTTCAATGTTTAATTGAGAAAACAATACATATTCTAATATATTTTGGTTCTATATTACATAAGTGTAATCAGTGCACTTCAGCAGACATGGGCGTTTACAGCGAAACAGTCACAAAGCACAACTCTGCAAAAACTCGTGTGGGCGCGCGCAAAAACGCCACACAAGAACTAATAAAAGTCCATCAGATTTTGGGCAAATTGCAATATCTAAAACAAACAACAGACCTGCGAGAGGCGACGTGAGCATATTTACGCAGAACTGCACACACCGCAGCTCCGCGCAGTATCTGCAAAGCCGCTGGTGATGCAGATAAAATTTGATCAGCACTGCATTGTGAGTAAATGTTTACACATGCATATGGAAAATCCACACGGCTCTCCAAAGCCACCGATAGGTCCTGGAATGAGACTGGAGCCAGCTGCTCTTGGCTACAAATTAATGTATGTGAATGCACAAGTGTGTAAAGAGCATAAATGCGTTAAGGAGCCGTATCCATCCCTCAAACACCTGTGACCCACTCTCCAATACCCACCAAAGCCTTTATGCACAAAAAGAGGGGCCTGAAATAAATGAAAATACATTCCAGTATAAATATCATGACGTGAGCACCTATGAGGAACCAGGGGAATGATTTCATAGGGTCACAATGCTCATACTGATTAGTGAAGATATATTAAGTATAATCTGATCAGTAAGATCAGATCCAGTTGAGCTTTTGAATATAATAGAGAGGTCATAATCAGACACTATTCACAAAAAATGCAGAAAAGACACAATTATGGAAGGATTCAGAGCAGGATTGTGAAGCCAGAATATTAATTGCAAGGGCACAAAAACACACCTGTAGAGCCAGCGTAAATCTGAGTAAGAAAAACAAACAACACAGAGATCTGGAAATGATCTTTCTGTTCTTAATGAATATTTCCTCCTGAGATTGATTAAACCCATTAACTCATATTTAAATTCTTTTTAAAACTTTTTTATTAAAATCTGAAAATTCATGTTTTCAAATGGCTTAGATTTACATCATTACCTTGGAATAATGGGATCACCTAAAGCAGTAATGCCGCAGTGGGTGGAGACGAGGCACAGTTATTGCAGCTGTGTGCAGCAAACTTGATCTTGTTGCTGATCTCAGCAGTGGTTGCTTCAGAGATGGGGACCAGGTGTGCGACCGCACCTGGTCCCCATCTACAAAGTGACCCAATTTTGTCAAGATGCCAATAAAATGTCAATAAGACAGAGTCAGACGTCTGCCATCAGTTTGCAGTTGAATGGGGTCAAGTTGGCATTTGCATGAAATGTGTTCGAGTTCCTTGAGTTTATTAGTTTTAGAATACATGTTCTCTGTGGAGAATGAATGCAAAATCTAAAGACCAAAATAATGTACAGACTAAGTGACTGATCAGCAGTCCTATCCCTAGTGTGGTTAAAAAAAAACATGTTTAGACATCTCTCTCCAGTTTGGAATCTAGGCTTCATTGTCTTTGTAATGAGCACCATCAGGATAATCATATAATCCTGATTAAATACTCATTTATCCTCCTGCATGACACGCGGCACAGGGACCGGGACAGAGCAGAAACGGCTGCTGCGGCGAATACAAAACTTCAGCACATGGGCTGAATGTGTGAACGTAGTGCTGTGGGAGGCGGGGGTGGGGCGGGGTGCCGATTTTTTTTTTTTTTTAAATCCTTCACATCAGAAGTGCTTTCATCAGCAGCAAAGTTTTCACTTTCAACCCTGCGTCGATTCCTTCTCCCGATCATCATCTGTCATTTCGCCATCGCTCATCGTTGTGTTATCAAGCGATGATTGCGTGCAGATAGACTCAAAGTCACCTTTATCGCTGCAGATCAAAGTTGCAGTGAGTGACTGAAGACCACTGATTGATGTTTGTGGCCCTGAGAGTTTAAACTCTTTCATTGTATGGAAGAAGTGGATGATAGCAAGAACACATTGCCTCCTCGGTGATTGCACTGCATTTCATCATGCGTGAGCTTTGTTGGTATCCATTAAACTGCAGTAGATTTACACATATATTTTGAAAATTGAGATGACAATTGCTGACTGACTGGTTATGGATGTTTTTTTTGTTTGTTTTCTTTTAATCCAAAAGCTGTCAATAATATGGTAGCAGGTCTCTTGCATTGGTTGCCTAGGGCAGAAGACATCCCCGCACTCCACCAGTGGAGGACGACTGCAACCTCATGTAAACTGTTACACTGTTCTTCCGCCAAACAAGAGGCACAATTGAGATTTCTCCACATCTTCTCTCACAAAGCGTTTCTTTATGCTTTTGACACTGTAAATTCAGTCATAAAGCCCCTAATCCCTTTCTACCTATATCCTTTCCCCAATGGAGGAGACATACTGTAGATACAAGAGGGATTTAAACGCCGACATTGTACAATATTGGCTCCAACATCTGAATGTGCTCACTATCGAAGTGCACTGAACACCATAAAAAGGATTTAATATGTATGAGGCTGGAGTGGTACACTTAGGGAGAAAACTGCTTTTATTCTGTTTCAGAATAAAAAAAGACAGCGGGTTTATCACCCATTACCCATAAAATTTAAACACAACAGTATATAAAACTGTCATTTTTGCACTCATTATGATGGATTTCCTTGTCATATCAGAGTCAATCCCCTTAAAACAGGCATGTCAAACTCGCGGCTTGCAGGCCACTTCCGGTCACGCCCCCTATGACAATTGGCTGACAATTGGCATTAAAAATATGGTACAAATAGGCCCTTTAAGTTACTTTTTTGACGTTCCGCTCAACCCTCTTAACGAGAAGAGAAAGTGGAATGTCAAAAAAGTAACTTAAAGGGCCGATTTGTGCCATATTTTTAACGCCAATTCCCAGCCGGAAGCGGCCCGCGAGCTGCGAGTTTGACATGCCTGCCTTAAAATGTGAAAGAAACCCATTTTTGTTTCAACAAGTACAGAAAACGCTACTCGTTTAGATGTAAAAAGTGAAGTTGAAAGCATTCCAGCGGTTAAAGCAGCATTACGTGCCATAAACCATAAACTGGGAGAGCGGCTCCAGCAGATTCCAGACGCAACATCTGTGGTTTCTGTCCAGAAGAGTGCAGTAATACAACAGAATGAATACCGTGCAGAACCATCACCCTCCCCGGCCCAAATGTGTGTATGCAAATAAAATCAAGGCCGTGCCTTATACTGAATGCACAAAATGCTATTCCGTGCACATGACCTGCACTTCCTTCCTGAATTTTGATTAATGTTTTCCCACATCTTGGTTGATTTGTGGCCACAAATGTGCTCTGCTGTAACTCGTTGATTATGCAGCCTTGATCATTGATTGGAATTGCTCCCACTCACGGGTGTCTGATTATGCTGGGAGCAAACTTGGAAAGACACATAAATGATGTACAAGTCTTTGGAGATTTTACCACAGGAAAGAGATACATTTCCCGAATTTTTACCACCTCCTCTCATATGGAGTAGTGACTTTGAGGATGCTGGGTAAACCATGTATGCATCAAAAATAATATATACACTGAAGAGCAAAAATGGGATGTTTTTACAGATAGTGACCACTGACCGTTGTTCTCTCCTGCTCCCTTGTGGCAGATTTTTTTTCTCTAATTCAGATTTTTGTTTGTGTCCTTGTCACTCTTGGTAGCGCAAAACAAAATGGAATAAAATGGTTTTAATCCTGCAGCAGGACCAGTATCTGCTTCTCAGTGTGAAAAGGAACAGGAGGAGAGTGCCGGAGTCCTACAAAATGACCTCCAGTGGACTCTTCCTGTGCTTCCTTTTATCTGGTGTGATGAAATGAAAGATTGCAGCATTTAGATTTATGATTTTGCATGGGCGTACTAACCTAAAAACCTGAGAGCATAGCAGTAACCTAATTCACTACCTCTCCTGATGAGATAATGAATATCAAGCTGCCTTCACACAGTGTGGACCTCTAAGACAATGGAGTGCCAGAGGGTCAAAAGGTATCTCCAGAGGGACAAGACTGATGATACTTGAAGCTTTCCAGCTTCTGTTTATAATCTTTTTGAGCAGGCTTTGGTTGCATGCAAGTAAACAGCTGGTGCAGAGGTAAAACGGACCGCATTTATCAAAAGCATTGGATATTGAACTCTTGAACTGGATATCCATTATTCTGCTCAAACCTTGTAAGTGTAGCTGTGTTTAAACTTAATTTTACTAGTGCTGTGCTCAGAAGTCAGAATCATCATGTGTGACTGGGCCTTAGTGTGGATTCCAATTTTAGTATTTTATGACAAAGACGGACTTGATTACATTCATTTTGTTGCTCAGAGGTTACCATGAGCTCATAGTAAGTGAAAATGCCTCTGCTGAAGAATAGGTACCTACTGTATTTTCCCTCCAGTCTTTGCTGGAATGATTCAACTATTTCTGCTGTAGGTGTCAGAGCCAACCCGCTGGTGTCAGGTGGGTTATATTTCACAGGTTAACCTGATAACCCGCCAACAACCCTCTCAGGATTTGCTGTCACATTCAATTACCTCACCTGAGTGGCTGTGTGTTTGTATGGGAAAGCAGGAAAGCGAAGAAAAGCCAAGGTGCAGAGACAGGATACGGTGGTGAAAGGAAGAAGATTGATGGGTGTTTGTATGCTTGTGTGTCTGTCTGTTTCTGTTGTTTGCTTTCTATGGGTACGAGTGTGTGTCACCTACGTGCGCACTAATGCTCGTGCACCCGTGCCTGCGTGAAGCACATCCCCGGCCGTATGCAAAAACGCTGTCAGAGAGTTAATGTAGATCCCCTCTGGTGGCTTTGAAGTCGCTCGTGTCATCCTCGTCACGTCGCGATTCATCATCATCCAGCCGTGTGCTCGACCTGCACCAGTTTATGAAAACCACCTTTCTCACGTCACATCTATCCCATCAAAGAGCTACATGTGGAAAACTGATCAGGGGGCACGTTTGATAGTGTGTGACAATGAATGATAAGCACTTGTTGGAATAATCATGAGCTTGGTGTCAAGGAATGACTGGGAACATTTACGGAATCTCTTTGACATTGGTTTTAAACCAGGTTACACAAGGCTAAGGTCTTGATTACAGAATAAAATTTGAATAACTTCACTAGTTTTTGAAATTATACAAATATATTAAGCTGTAATCAAAAGAATAATGCTTCTAAATGCAAGACATCTCCAAAATTACACACTCAGTAATCTATTCAACTCGATCCCATCTTTGCTTGAACAGCTGCAATTAATAGTTAATAGGGTGTGTGCGGATTCTGTGGTGTGTTCAAAGTTGTACAAGCATCAGTCACATTAACTATATTAGATAAGTAAACATATTGGTGCCATTTTAAAAACTGCTACCTGTTACCAACCACTTAGAAACACCTGCACATGTGCATGCTGGGAGCTTCAGGTAACATTCACTTAAAAAGATCAGAAGGAGAAAATATGAGCTTTCAGATGCAATGCAAAAACGTTTGTTTTATGGTATTGAGCTTCCAATGTTAATAACTCTTGTGTGGGCCCTGCACACCCACTCAAGTGTACTAAAAAGACTTCTGCATCGGATGAAGGTGCACGATCATATCCTAGAAATGACTTGACGTCAAAGTACTCCGTGTACTGAAAGGTACAACTTTGTTCTATTCTGATCGGTAATTTGCAAACTAACAAATATTTCAGGAAGATGTCGGTCATGCACTGTCAGTCACAGTGGGCTCAGTCACAAGAAGCTGTCTGCTAGACATATTCACTAAAAAGGAGGTTGAAGAACAAAACCACTATAAAAAAAATATCTCCATCCTGCGTACAGTCAGTGTTCCAACTGGCACATTGAGCCACATGGTGGTTTCTTTTCAGAGGATTTTTTGGCACACTGAACAGCACATGCCAGTAGCATTTCCACTATGTGCAGCTGTTTCAGTATCATCCATATTCATCTTCTGCCACCTCGTAGTCTGCTGGCGTCTCTGCTACTATACCAGAATGCCAGGATACTGTATCCCTGTTAGCATCAGGCTAATAGGTTAACTGTCTGTTCCTTACTTGGGGCCACAGTGGTTGTGTTTTCTAGAACCGTCCTGCCGTCCACCCACCCATCCATCCATCCACCCACCCACAATATATACAAGATAATGGCAGTGACAACTGCCCAGGTGTCAATGGGAGGAAGTGTAGAGTTTGTTGACCGCAGGTAGGAATGAGTTCCTGTGGTGCACTGTGGTGGAATGAGTCTTTTGCTGAATGTGCCGCTGCAACTGTGAAGCAAATCACAGAGACTCAGGGAATCAAGCTCCACACCCACAGTGCTTTTGGTGTCTGCCACCTTCAGTCTACTGTTCCAGTACACAACAGCATAGAGGATGCCACTAACCACAGACCAATAAAACATTGTCTCAGGATATTTTGAAAGACCTCAGCAGCCTCAGGAATCAGAACCCTCTTTGTTGAGGGCTTTTGTGTTTTTAGGAAAGTCCACTTTACTGTTAGTGCAGGAAGGAACACTCAGGTACTTGTAAGTCTCCAATGTCTCCACACAGACCCCATGGTTTGGGCCTCCTCATGTCCACAACCAGCTTCTGTTTCCTTTTCTACCACAGCCATGTACTCTCTCATTACCCTTTCTGATATATTCCACTACAGCTGAGTCATCCGAAAACTCCATCAGAGGCGTGTAGGCTGGGGCTAGTCCAGGATGAATTTCTCCAAGGTCTTCATAAGTGATGTCACTGCCGTGCATTTGTAGTTCTTAGGGGCCACTGGGTCGTGACGTGTTCTGCACAGGTACGAGGCATGACCACTTCCACAGCACCTGGACTCTTTGCAGATTCAGGCTCATGTTGAAGATGAAACTGATAGGCACAAGTTTGATGAAGGTTACAATCAATTGATGTTTCCACTGCCCTGTATGTGGTGTAATGGAGAAAAAGCTTCAGCTGATGTTGAGGTCGTATGCCCATTATGTATGCAGGATGTGTATTTATACATTATGATACATGTGATTTTACTTTGCAGGTTTTTAAAGTACTTCTTAGGTTCTTTATTATCCAAATTGCTGGTATTTTAATTCAAATAACTGGTTTACAGTAGTAGCACGTAGCGAGAGGATTTACAAGATGTATCTTGGTAAAAAGGTCTTGTTTCTTCATATTTATTCATCTATTTAAATTTTATTTAAAGGCTACATCACTGAGTGGAAGCACTACTACAGGACTGTGCACATAAATTGTGTGTATATATGTGTGTGCATACCTGGCATAGAGAGAAAGCTTTCTCCATATTTCAGTTTACTAAAAAGAAGCCTCTTCCATCAGGCTTTCTATAGGTGACTCCACACACGCTTAAAACAACACAAAACAAATGTTTTCTCCTCCTTTGTTTCCAGAGCCAGGGAACTACAAAGTGTAGCATGACACTGACATATGCTGCTGCTTTTCTATCGGCTGGAAAAATGGGATCTTTTTCCCCACATTGATCAAAGCATTATTGGTTGTAATTCTTAAATCCACACAGTGAAAAAAAATAGGGATAATCTGTCACTGAAGAACAGATGCAATGCTTTTAAAGACTTACTTTTCTAGGACAGTGCGTGCGTGTATGTGTGTTAGTCTGAGTGCTTGTGCTTGTGTGTGTGTGTGCGCGCGCTGTGTGTGTGTGTGTGTGTCACTGGAATGTTGCCACTAATTACTCCAAATAAATCCAGTCCTTATGGCATTTGAATGAAAGTGTGAAAGCATGCGTAGTAATCTTCTGTGGTTGACTCGGTTATATTGATGGCATTCTGTGTTAAGTTTTGATTGTGTCGCAGTTGTGCTGATGAGGAGGGTAATGCAGCTGTAAACACTTGCAGACAGCTTTGCTGGGCTTATATATGTGGAAAATAGACTGCATTTGATAAATATAACAAGCAAATTAAAAAGTGTATTTGCTTGTTCTTTTAAAAGATGATTGGAAGCTACCACAGTACTTGCATTAATCATAGTATGCATATCCCAAAGCCTGCACTCAGGTTAGTATGTGTTGGTGTGTCTGTGTGCCTTGTGCCACATACTGTAGATGACTCATCAAGGGTGTTTACCTGCTTTTTTCCCCAATGCACTCTGGGGGAATCCAGTTAATGTGTCATTAAAAACAGATAGTTATGTGTAAAGCATAGAAATACTAATAAAGATCCTTTTTAAAAGGAAATCAGCCTACCTGACTCGGCAATAATGCATGTAAAAAGAAAGGCACATCTTGTCTTTACCTTTAATTTGACAGCAATGTTAAACATTTATCATACAGTTTACAGATTACACATAGAGATGTGCTAAACCAGATCTTGTCACTGGTTCATAAAGAAGTCCATTAAAGTAATAAAATGCCAAATGTGAGTCAGGTTAGTCAAATAAAAGTTTGGGATTTTTTTTTTTAAACGTGTGAATAAATATGCCCGGAACCCACCAAATCGGCAGCCATCTACTGAACACTGGTGACGTCAGGCAGTTGAGTCACTCAGCCACATCCTGTTCCCTCTGTTGCTATCTGGCAAGCGATGCAGTATGCATCAAATTTCAGTGCACTTTATTTTTTTCACTTTGTAAAACAGCTAAATTCATGTCTGCTCCCAGACCACCAAAAAACAAATGTAACACCAGCAAAAAACTACTTAAGCATAAAAAATCAAAAACAAAGAGTAAAACAGTTAAATGTGGATTATTAAATTCCAAGTCCCTGTTAGTGCATGATTTAATAATTGATCAGCATATTGATTTATTCTGCCTTACAGAAACCTGGTTACAGCAGGATGAATATTTTAGTTTAAATGAATGAACACCCCCAAGTCACACTATCGGGCTGCTCGAAGCTCAGGTCGAGGAGGAGGATTAGCTGCAATCTTCCACTCCAGCTTAGTAATTAAAGACCCAGACATAGTTTTAATTTATTTGAAACTCTGACTCTTAGCCTTGCCCAACATAACTGGAAAATTCAAAAACCTCTTTTATTTGTTATCATCTATCGTCCACCTGGCCCCTACTCAGAGTTTGTCTGATTTTTCCAACTTTTTATCTGATTTAGTGCTCAGTTCAGATAAAATCATTATAATGGGTGACTTTAATATCCATGTAGATGCTGAAAATGACAGCCTCAAAACTGCATTTAATCTATTATTAGACTCGATTGGCTTCTCTCAGAAGGTAAACGAGCCCACCCACCACTGTAACCACATGCTGGATCTTGTTCTGACATATAGCATAGAAACTGAAGATTATTCCCTGAAAACTCCCTATTGTCTGATCACTTCTTAATAACATTTTCATTTACTTTAATAGATTACACTGCAGTGTGGAATACGTTTTATTACAGTAGAAATCTTTCTGAAAGTGCTGTAACTAAGGATATCATTCCTATCATTCCATTGCCACAAATTACTGTACTGTATGTATGACGTGGCATGGAGGAAATCACTGCTGATATGTTATTGAAGCCCTGGTTGCTTTGATAGATTTTTTTTATCTGTCCCTATTTACGTGTGTAATTTTAGCTACAGCGACCAGTGTAGGGCAAACAACTCTGGCCGCTGTTCATCTGTAGTGACTGTAGTCTGTCAGACTACTGTTTACATCAGCTGTTGACATGTGTCCACATCTCTTTACTCTGGAGGAAACTTGAAAAACCTTCTGAAAGGAGTCCAATATGAGTCGATGAGTCAGTGAAAATCACTTTTGTCCAATGTCAGTGTTGCGAGCGGAGTTGTTGAGGATATCTTGAACTTTTCTGTCAGTAAGCACTGCTGTTTTTTGCCACTGTTAGCTGCTGTTAGTGAAATTGTCTTTAAAGTTGATCTAACATTGTTGTGAATTATAAGTGAATAATCTATCATATGATGTAAGAATTTAATCAAACTGTTTATCAGAGGGGAATTATCATTTTTAGGGCACTTGAGCCTAACATTAGCTGGCATAGTTTCTAACTAGCTGAGGGGAGGGCCCTATATCTAACCTGCTGACAACTGAGACAATATTGAGAATAAATAAACATGTTTTTTTGTGCGTTAGAGCCCTGACTTCAGTTCAGGAGGTGAGGCTTGAGGTGAGGAAGAAGAGGATGAGGTGGAAATGAAGGAGGAGAGAGCAGTGGTGGAGGAGAAGAAAGACATAATGAGGAAGAGATGATGAACATATAGAAGTACAAGTGTTAAATGGTCATATATAATTTGAAAAAGCCATCTGTGATCTTTAAATTAAAAGTAATGTATAAGGTGTACTTTATTTGTGGCCCCTATAAAAAAAAAAGATTATATTGTTTATCTCAGCCACTGTATTCAAAATGGCCAGGCAAGTTGTTGACTTCCACAAACCGCTCTCATGCATTTTTTTATGGATTAATTCGAAGTTTAGGATCAGTTTTTTGGAAGATATAATTACACACTATTCAATGCACATTTATGAGTATAACATTCTTTTTCTTCTATTGACTAAAATTTTAAAAATTACTTACTGTGCCTTTAAGCATAACCAGCAGCAATACAGTGTTGGTTTTCGGTTTAACCAAAGTCCTGTTTGTGTAGATAGTAAGGAAGATACTGGAGACACGGATTGGATAGTTTGTTAATGGGTGACCTCTGTTTTCAGTCACTGTTGTGTGGAGTCAGCAGAGGAGCTGAGCAGTAGAAGAGCCGCACTGAGTACAAAGTTCAAACAAGTAATTTTAGCTCCATTTCCTCGAAAAGTGAAAGCCATCTTATCTCTCCCAGTGTTCTTGCGACCCATCACCTTCAAACCCTAACAGTGCTGCGGGAGATCAATAAAGAAATCCAGCATAAGAGAGAACAAATGGGAGAACAAAAAGAGACCACACATTTCTTTAGTTATAGATAGATTGACAAGATAAAAATTTTCTGATTGCATTTTTCTGGAATCTGGGAATCTGCAGTAAATAAGAACAACCAGTCTAATTAGAAGTTCACTGCTCAGGTGTTTGGAGCAGAGCAATATGTGTATTTGTGTGCTGTCCCCATGACTCCATGGCCTTCCTGCCTTATTAGTGTATTATTCCACTCCAATCTGGAAGGTTTTTGCCAAGTGGCTGAACAACTGAAACTATCCAGGTGTAAGTGTGTGTTGCCATAGCAACAGATGTGCGTGTGTGTGTGTTGGCGCAGATTCATGCTCTGCTTGTATGAGGCCACTGTAATTAGCAATCAGTGACCTTCTAGAATAAGTGAATTTATCAGGTCTCTCACAATGTGAAAACACAGTCATCTCAAAGGAAAAAAAAAGAGTACGCTTCAAAAGTGATATCGCACATCAGTAAATATCTCACATAATCTGTCAGCCAACCTGGAGACATATGCTTAATCAGAGCGAGAGGAAAAAAAGCACATACTCATACTGTATTTTTTTTGAGCTTCTGCCTCAAAGATGCACTGCTGCACCATGTTTCTGAGTCAGTATTCTGCTGAGCAACTTTGTTTTGGACAAGGTTTCATCAAACTGTAAATTTGCCCACGCAGTCACGCATAATCAGGCATTAACAGGCGGAGATGGAGGGAATAAAAGAGAAGTAGCCAATCGTATTGCTCTGGAACCACAAACAGCCCACTTCTCATCTGCAAGTAGGACTGCCTTGCACTGATTAGTGGTTGTGCCTGGCAGTCACAGTCATTCTCAATTGCCTTGACTCACTTTTCACATGACTGTGAAAATATACAACAATCGCAAGTCTGCATGCTCCTAATGCTGGCCTCACATTCATGGGAGCACGTGAAATTAAATAAAATAAATAAGGTGAAGAACTGTATCCAAGAATCAGGATGCTATAACTACATGCCTATCATTTTAATACAATTAATATTAGATTCAAATGACTTGAAGAATGCAGACTTTGCTAGCTGGAGCATCATCATTATTCTTACTGGGTGCAGTCTTATCTCAGCAAGCCCCTTTCAGTAATTTACCAGTAACACTGCATAAGCCCATGGCATTATAAACAGAGTAAATAAGATAAGCTATCATTACTTTTGCAAGTTAAACATCTACCTTATTATATGTTTTAATGTTAAATGGATTTGTATTGTAGGAAAATATCAGCTGCTTACTGCACAGTTATTACTGAACAATCGTTGCCTCTGCGGATTTTTGGCTCCTTGTAATGTGCTAGCATATTGTCCACTGATGCGGGAACATTATGGTTGTGATTGCTGTTTATAGGGACTCTACATCCTTGCAGCTGCCTGCACTTATTTGTGTCCCCAGAACCGCACCTTCCAAGTTTAAGGCAGAATTGTTAGCAGCTAATTAAAGATGCATGGAAACAGTATCCATCTATCCATTTTCTTCTGCTCAGGGTCACAGGGGAGGTGGAGCTTATCCCATCTGTCTTATGCTGCGAGGCGGTGGTACAACCTGGACAGTGGCAGTCTGACACAGGGAGACAGACAACCATCCATGCTCATTTTCTCACCTATGGCCTATTTAGATTCACCAATTAACCTAATCCCTTATATGTTTTTGGAGTGTGGGAGCTGATGGGAAGTTGGGCTGTCACCTTGGACGTGGTCCTGAAAGTCTTTGACCCACTGTTGTGAGGGTCACATGAGCCAAGGTGTGAAAACTTTGTGACGCACATAAAATTCCTGTGAGCTGTTGTAGGGGGTGAACATATCACTGCGTGATTTCTGTTCTGTGTCGATGTGCAAGGAAGGGAAATGTGCTGCAGAGCAAATGCAGCACATTTCACCTTAAAATGACAGTAAAGTGATTAACTACCGTGTTTCAATGCTCACTCGTGTTAATGAGGCATGTTTGCAAATATGACAAATTGATTTCTTCTGTATGTGCAGTAATATTCATTTAAAGCCTGTGCAAGTATCTGGCTCTGCTGTCACAAATTTGCATATGAATTGACTAGGGGCAAAAAAAAAGGAACAACAACAAATGCTGTAAAAGGAACTGTAAAATGACAAACTAGGAGACAAACTTCCTGTCCTCTGCAAAATTTCTACAAAGTCAGACAAGGATTCTGAAATACTTGCAGAATACCTGTAGTTCCTTTTGTTTCCTATCAACAAGTCTTTGACACTCAGCGAGGCTGATCAGATTGCAGTTAGGGTACTAACTGGCATTCACATTTCACTGGCTGCAGAGACGGGCACTTCATCTTCCACTAATGCCATCTGTGAGCTCTGGCACGGTGCCTGGAACAGGACGGACGAGCAGTTAGGGACTCTGTGTGTGTGTGTGTGTGTGTGTGTGTGTGCGTGCGCGCTCGCTCGTCTCTGTGTGTTTGTGTGAGATAGAGAGTGAGAAGGAGTTAATGGTTGATAAAATTTGTAAGCAGGTAAGTGAATTGAGTCAATGAGGGCATGTTCAGGATTTGCTTTTTGAGCTCAGGTGCCACCGAACAGCAGCCTCTTCCCCGCGAATTTAAGCTTGTTCGGAGATGGGACTGCATTCTAAACATCTGCAATAAACAACTGCAATAAAATTTAGTTTAAGGCTCAAAGGGAAGAAAGATCTGCATTTGTGGATAATTGGAGAACAGAGTGGAACAGAGTGCAGACTAGAAAAACAGTCACGTTGTGATACAACCCCCCCTTCGAATCATTTTTTTCTACCCGTCTCCTGTCATTTGCATTTTTTTCACCTGCCCAGAAGTCCCTACTGATTAGTTTGCTGCTCTTACCTGTCACCTGACTTCGTGATGTGCCCACACAGCTGCTCTCCATTGCTAATTAGTGTCAGTTTATGTAATGAACTGTTGACACTCACT
Organism: Apistogramma diplotaenia; assembly: GCA_015052665.1. Taxonomy (NCBI): domain Eukaryota; kingdom Metazoa; phylum Chordata; class Actinopteri; order Cichliformes; family Cichlidae; genus Apistogramma; species Apistogramma diplotaenia. The sequence continues at coordinate 32,898 of VOQJ01019330.1, forward strand.
GTCAGGTCATGCTCACCGGCTATCTCCTTTGTGGTGCCCTTCTTTCTGTCTTTGCTGACTGTAATCCTGCCTCTCGACAAAATGTTAATGATTTTAATCCGTTTTCATTGTTCACTTACTCTTAACAAGTATGTTGAAGCAGGGTTGGAGTTAAGGTGCTTGTTAAGAGAGTGAGGGCAGCCATGCTTTAGCACCATCAAAATATTTAACCTGGCTGGATGGGAATTCATTAAATATCTGTCCAAAAATGAGCTTTGGGAACAAGGGGACTGAAATGCCTGTGGTGTGCTGTATCTGT
>VOQJ01019330.1:33215-43771 GCA_015052665.1 Apistogramma diplotaenia
TGTTAAAGCTTCATAATCCTCTCGGAGTAGTCTTCTGAAGCTTTAACAGAATGTTTAAATAAATTGTTCCCTAAAACATGTGCTGTTAAAGCTTCAGAAGACTACTCCGAGAGGATTATGGGATGCTGTACTCATCCCATAATCCTCCAACCGGTCGCGGCAGATGACTGCCCCTCCCTGAGCCTGCTTCTGCTGGAGGTTTCTTCCTGTTAAAAGGGAGTTTTTCCTTTCCACTGTCGCCAAGTGCTTGCTCATAGGGGGTCGTTTTGATAGGTTTACTCTGTAATTATTGTAAGGTCTTTATCTTACAATAAAAAGCGCCTTGAGGCGACTGTTTGTTGTGAAGTTGGAATGCCTTCGGAATCAGATGAATCTGAGCGCTCGTGTTTCATTTGCACTGGCAGAACGCGTCTGCCCCCACCCTCCAAGCTGAAAAATATGCAGACTAATCATAACTGTTTGTCTAACGAGGACCACGTTGATCACCGTGACTGACAACTCGCGCTGTTGTCTATTGATATTTCTCATCACTCAGCACTATGTCACACATTTCCTTGCTCTGATTGGCTCTTGGCCTTTCTAGTGAGCAGAGCACAGCTTTCACGGACCACTCTACTGTATCTGTGGAACATCCGTGCTACCCAACAGGGTGCACACCTAGCAGCATAACATAAATACATGCACGCATCATATAACTAAAGAGTCAACACGCAAAAATGTAATTATTTAATCAGTAAATTACTGACTTTGCAAGGAAGTTGATGGCAGGAAGTGGCTGCTTCTTGAGTAATATGTGAGAATAAAAACAGGGTGTGTGTTTGAATTGCAGACACTCGAGAGGATTTGTTTGAATTCTTTGCTCCAAGATTAAAATTTGCTGTGATGACAGCGATGAAAAGCAGGCAGACTGTATTAAATAGCTTGAAGCAAAGTTATCAAAACGAGCTGCTCCACATAAATGCCGCATCACCCTGTTTGTTGTGACTCTTGTCATTTCTAATTTCTCTCCCCCCCCCACCCTCACCACACTGCGAGCACAGGCCTTTCCTTCAATTCTCATTTCAAGTAAATCTAACTATGGCGCCTTCGTTATCTTTGGATCTACAGTACCTTTTACCCTCTCGCTGGCAAACCTCATTAAAACAGGCCGACACTGAAGTCACAGTCTGACTTCTTCGCACCGAACTAGACCTCAGAAATATTTCAGACTCTGTGGAATGTCATTGGCATGTTTTGTGTTATTATTGCTGTTGTTATTTTTTTTCCCCCTGTTATTGTAGCACACGGGTTGTTACTGCTGTCATGGCAGTAAGTAATTTTTTTTTAACTCTAATTGGTAACTCCTGGGTACTTCAGTCTTCTCACCTTTTTAACAAGAATCAAAACTCCCAACACTTCAAACCCTCTGTTTGGTTCATTTTGCGCCTCGACTCAATTCTGCAGAAATGCTCAAAGACAGATGCTTAGAGACTATAACAGCTCTCCAAGTTAATATTTTTTCCTTAAATTCTTGTTTAACTTTTAATTATAAATTATTTAACCATATGCCTATTTTGGTGGGTGTATTTATTTTGAATTGGTGCACCAGGGACATCTTTAAAAAATAATATATGGAAACAGTCAAATACGTTTTACCAAATCTTAACACACATTTTCCCCCTCTCATCACTGGTGAATTCAGTCACTTCATATACAATATTTAGCTAAATGTATCAGCTAAATCTTTGTTTAATATATTTATTTTCCCCATAATATTTACATTTAAACTGAAATGTTGTGTTTTTATGATCATGATTCAGCACGTAGCCATTCTAGCCGTTCTAGCCATGAAAGAATAAACAACCGTCCTCTGAAAAGAAACATTTTAAACAATAATAAAACACTTTTTTATTGTGTTGACTCAAATTGGCACTGAGTTAATGAAACTTTGAGACCCAGATCTTCTCATTAATTCTTCGGTGGGTATTTGTAAACCGGTCTCAGATGCTTCATAAAACTTCATACTTCATAAAAGACCTTTATTTTGTTCACACAGCTTTCTCCTACTGTGTGTCTTATTTGCTGCAGATTAAAGGGAGAAGGGGAAGCAGAAACCAGATGCACGCATACTGCATCAAGCCATTAAAGCTTCTGGCATACGTTAAAGAAGTACTGAACCAGCAGAATAGAAATATGCATGCTTTTATAATATAGCGCTACATTTCTTGTTTCACCTTTGCACTAATATGATGTGCTTTCATCTGTGCATTTTTTTTTCTTTCTTCAAACAGCTGAAAAGGAAATGATGTGGAGGAAAAATCCATGCATTCTTGCAGTGCATTGGTAATTGGGATGTCTGAGGTGTCTGCACTGTGTGCGTGTGTGTCTGTGTGTTGTATGCTTGCATGATTATTTGTGTTTTTATTGTCTTACCGGTAATTCTTGGTGGAACTGTACAAGTATCCCAAAAACTGGGCTGGCCTGTGGATCAGATCCACGGCCTGCAGAGAAGATGGGTCTCCGACAGCATCTGCACATGTATGAGCATTTGAGAGGAGTGATGAGAGATGCTTTCAGTTTGTGGTCTCCACAGCAGGGTCATTTTATCAAAGGGAAACCTTATTGTAAGGAAATTAGAAAAAAAAAAGGAAAAACATAGCAGAGCTACCCGCTATGGCAACCCCTTGTGAAGAAGGGTGCAGCTGAAAGCAGCTTTAGTCTGATTTATGTGGATAATAATTATGTATTTACTTAGGTAAATCAACACACAAAGAGGGGGGGAAAGGAAGAAGCTGATAGAATGTGAAATTAGCTTTTCTCTTTATAAAGCCAACATCCGGCCACAGCAGGATTGATTTGAAACAGTGATCCTTCTTTGTAGTTGAGCCCAAACAGACAGCAGGAAAGACTCTGCTGAGCTAATAGCCTTCACTCACCAACCTACCTGCGACCACGAAATGTGTAATAAGAATACAGAGCTGAAGTGTGTGTGTGTGTGTGCTTTCATTTAAGTCTCCGTTGTGATAGAGCGTAGGAAAGTGTGAGTATGTTAGAGAAATGTCTCCGTAGGTGGACTGCCAATCTGGTGCGTGTGTGTGTGTGTTTGTGATAGAGTATGCATGAGTGCACTTGTGCAAATTTGTGTGTTTGCGTGTGTGTTTGCGTACGAGGAGTTTAAGCAGCGCGATACCTCCCGGGCACCGCTCGTTCACCTATCCTCTAATCTCTGCCGACTCCCAAGTGAGATAACAGAGCTTACTCACATTTGAATATTCTGACTTCTTGCCTTGAATATCAATTATAGCCAAAGCAGCCTTTCCTCTTCTTTCCTGCTGTGCTTCTCCTGTCACTCCAGCAGTCTGATTGTGTGGGGCAAATTTCACGTGGACAAAGTGATGGCCATTTAAAATTTGTACCAGAAGATTTCTAAAAGGTTCTGATGAGCGGATGTCGTCTGTTCTACCAAGTCGCTGATTGTCTGAGTAAAGATGAGGTGCGAGGTTGCTGTTGGATAGCACATACCTTTCCTTTTTGGATCTTTTCAATCTCTGTGCAATTTCAGGGGGTTTGATTTGATTCAATTTGCCTGTAATCGCTCCCTCATGCACATTATAATGCATGACTCTGCATGCAAAGTGTAGAATTGGGGCGATTTCCAGTTACTTTTGAGTGACGAGAAGCATCAGAGAGGGAGGGTTGCATAAATCTGCATACATAACACAGATGTAACTGGAAGCCTAGTGAAATAAAGTCATTCATCCTCTCCGTCAAATCTTTCTATCAACTTGGACTTTTCTGGCCTTGTAACAATGTAAAATGATTACAATATTTAGCATATTTATGATGCTGCACATAAAGCTGCAATGGAGCCACTTAAAAGACTGCTTGTTTTGTTTTTCTTATAATTCTTTTTGTCTCACACCCATTCACACTCAGAAATGCTGTTATTCTTCCCTGCTAGATTCATGCCATCAGTTCAAGCACAGTGGGAATTAGTACAGGCCTGGAGCCACCACAGTTCATAAGTCATCAAAATGACTCCAATAAAATGTTTTGGACTCAATTCTCTACTCCAAAGGAAAACAGAGCGAAAGAGAGCAGGTGGAAACTGAAAGGCAGATGATGGGGAGAAGAATGATGGAGGAAAGAGTGCAAGAGGCTAGAAGCAGGGTGCAGTAGTGAGAAGAAGATTGGGTCACGGTAAAGAGGAAGTGGGATTACTGCAGCAGAGCTCAGGGTGCTACCCAGCCTACAGGTAACGGAACCATTGACTCATTGTGTCACTGTCTGAGCTTCCTTCTCAAAGGAACGCTGTTGCATCCATCTGAGTCAAAAGAATCTGCTGAGTAACTTTGTTTGGGATGAGGTTACAGCAAACTGTAAATTCTCCCACGCAGTCGAGAATCATCCTGCTTAAACAAGGCGGCGATGAAGGAACGATAAAGCTCATATCTCCTTATCTCAAATGACAGCTCATCATACTTTACCCTGATTTTCACCCCTTCCTGTTGTTTTCACTGCCCCCCCCCTTCTGCCCAGTCCCTCCCTTTCTTGCCTTCTTCCTCTCTCTTACTTCCCTGAGTCTCCCTTTTTTTCCCATCCATCCATCTTTCCCTTCCTCCCCACCTATCCACAGTTGTTGCCTTGGTAACAATACAAAGAGATTTTCTTCACAGCTCTGTCACCGTGGCAACGCTTGGCTTTCCTCCAGGCCGTTGTTGGAAGTGCGCCGCTTTCCGGTCCACTCCAGGAGGCTCGTGCTGACCGCAGTCAGAAAGAGGCCATCCATCGGTTGGAAATGGCTCAAGTGTTGGACCAACGTGGCATGTTTGTGGCTGTGAAACTGCAGCATTTTGCACTCAAAGCACTTAAAGCCCATTTCTAACAGTGACTGGATGGTAATGATTAAAGATTAAAGAAAAACTGTTTTAGTGTAAATTTTTTACACTATGCAAAGTACCGTAACTGTGCTCACAACCAAAAGAATCAAAACCATACTTTCTTTGAGTATGGCCAATCCCTACGTCAGGTGGTCTTTATGAAACTCTGGACTGTTTCCAGCACTGCAACAGTTTTTTTTAATTTTTCATTTACTTAAAGGCTTCTTGAAAATCCTGTTTGGACCAGTTGCTAGCATCTGTTGTTCACATCTGTGATTTAACCACCTCAACTTCTTTGCCAAGCTGACCCAACTTTAATATAATTTCACGTCATGTACAGTAATGAAAGCTGGATTTCCAGCCAAGTGCAGTTGTTTTCTACATTCATAGGTTGTATTCCTCCATCGGGCTCAGACTGTAACAAACTGAGGCATCAGAGAGTAAACATTCGGTGCAAGCGACCTAAACGGTGGTGTGAGCCTTCATGCGTAGTAAAAATGTAATCTTTGCTCACCACACTCTACTCCAAAGTTTTTGCTCCGATAAGTCGGCCCTCTGAGATGAAATTTAATCTTCACAGCTTTTCAGAGGTTTCAGCTTCCAGAGAGAAAGTTTGCTCCGTATTGACATGATAGCACGACAAACTGTGGTCGCTGCAGATCCATGATGCGACTTTCACATTCCACAACATCCCAAAAGTGCTCTGGTCAACTGAGGTCTGCAGACTGAGGCCATCTGAGTGAACTCACGGCCATGTGCACGAAACCAGTTTGAGATGATCTGAATTTTGCAACATGGTGCGTGCTATCCTGCTGGAAGCAGCTATCAGAGGATGGTACACTGTTATAAAGAGATGGACATGGTCTGCAACACTGTTCAGGCAGGCTGCAGCACCACATTACACCACAGTGACACCAGCCATTCTTAGCCAACAGAAGTAGCACTAATGCATTAATGAGCAGTTGAACACACTTATGAATGGTGTGCATATATTAAAGGACTGAAGGACATTTTTACTGACACGAAGACATTTCTTGACATATTTTGGGAGGCACCACTTGTGATAGTATTTAGCATTAATAATGAGGCTCATTGTCTGATAACTGACTCTGAAAGAACTTTATCCACCGTGATGGCATTGAGGACGGACAAGTGGCTCCATGTCACCTTCCTCCTCACGGGCCCATAATTGCTTGCTAAACTCCTGCTGGTGGAACACAGATATTGCTGCAAATGCTAATGCTGCACAGCTGGTGCTGAAACCGAGCGCCGCTTGTGAGGCGCTGCATCCAGTTGGCAACTGAGAGGCTTATTACAACACTAACAGGAGACTTGACATTTAGGATGCATTGTGCCAATGAGTAAAATGCACTTTAGAGATGTCATGCTAATGGGATTGTGGTTTTGGCAGCCTGGCAGGAACTGGGGCTTTATACATTTACTAGGGCAAAATCTGGCATCAGTGCCATGGCAGCTGATCACATTTATGAGTGTCAGTGTACAATTGTTTCCAGTCTTTTGTCTAAGTGTCAATGATTTTTTTTTCCAAAGCATTACTTTGTCTCTGCTTCATATCAGGACCATTGAAAGGATGTCTCTTGGTATCATCTTGACAGATTAGCTCTTATCCTCGCTGTTATTGTGACAGTCTGGGTACAATGATGGAAAATGCTAAGATTTTGCACAGCCCAGTTCACTTATCACAAGTACTACTCGCATATAGAATGTTTTTGTTGCAAAGTTAGAAAACAACATCCTCTTTAAGTAAACTAATGCCATTTTAAAATCATATATCCACAAATGTCGGGGTTTTACAGCTTACACTACTCAAAAGTTTGGCAATTTTTCTAGAATTTGTCTTTAGTCTAATGCATGTCTTTCTGCCAGGTTATGGCAATAGTGAAATGGGTCTTCCACTCACACCGCATAATTTGTCAATGTGCAGGGTTACATTAGTGAAGGGGTGTATTTTACACAAGCCATGAACTTTTTCCATTACCCAGCCAAGCAGAAAGACAAATCACACCTAATATTTTGACAGAGCTTTTTATAAAGTAAGGGAAGAATCTAATGGCCATGCAGCAGGGAAGATAATTATTTGATTCTCTGCCGAATTTATAATTTTGCACACTAACAAAGGGATGGAGAGACTCTGATTTTTATTAACTATAAATACAGAAAAACACATTCAATAAAATCCATGAATTGATTTGCATGTCATTGAGTGAAATAAGTATTTGATTATTGTGATTAAGTTGTTTTTGAAAATGTAAGAGGATTAAATGTGTTATCGTTAAAACAAAAGTAACTGGTAAAATTACATTGCAGCAAAATTTTTAGCAACTCTGTCCATCAAGATGGCGAATGAGATGTCTTTTCTAAATCTGAGGAAAAAATGAAAAACAGAAAGGTCATCTGGTTTATAAATCATATGCTTGTCACAGTCTGCCCTCCAGCCTCCTAATTTGACCTTTGTAGGTGTGCACAAGGGGACCATTGTTTGGGGTGTCAGGCCAGCATGCCAAAAGAAAAATGAAACAAATAAAACAGCATTATTTAACACCTGAGGATGAGAATGCATTGATTTATAATAAAAATATAATTTCTAATCCCTAGAAAATGCAACAAGGCTTTCTTCTTCTGCCTTGTAGTTTTTTTTTTTAATTATTTAAGAGGTATATTCAGTTCAATTCAGATTTATTTATGTGGTGCCAAAACTCAACAACAATTGCCTTAGGTGCTTTATAGTGTAAGGTAAAGACCCTACAAAAAGGCTGGAAGAAACCCAACATTGGTGGGAAAAACTCCTTTTTGGCAGCAGCACCAGGCTCAGGGAGGGGCAGCCTTTGGTCTCAGCCGGCTGTGGGGTGAAAGGAGGAAGAAAAGAAGAAAGTGAGGAGAAAATACAAACAAGAGCACAGGGAGATGGGAACAAGGCATAATAGTCCATAAAAATAGTCTATGTATTTTAAATAAAAACACTGTAATGAATCTACACAGTCACGGCTATGTTATGCATGTATTCAATGTTTAATTGCTTCCTCTCTTATGTCTTCCGGCCCTAAATGAAATAAACACGTTTTGATTTATCTGACATTTGGATTCTATCATTTTGTATATCATGTTATTGACCCATATCCCTCTGACTCTGACATCACAAAATCCCGAGTTTCCTCCCTCCCTCAGATGCTCTGCCGGGCCTTTGTTGCAGCCACCTTAAGTTGCTTTTTGTTTGTGGCTCTTTCTGCATTGTGGTTTGTAACTGAAAAAATGTGCTCTGTCGGGTCAAAATCAGGTGAGACTGACTTGTCCATTGAAGAATGTCCAATTTCTCTGCTCGGAGAAAGTGTTGGGTTGCTTTGGCAACGTGCTTTGGGTCATTGTTCATTTGCACTGTGAAATGCTGCCCGATCAGTTTTGCAGGAGTTGACTGAATCTGAACAGAGATTGCTGCTCTGTGACTAACATTTGCAATCATATACGCCCAAACCAAAACACTGCCTGCACCATGTTTGATGCATAATCTGGTTTGCTTCTGACCTTCTCTTTTACTCCGTACTTTTCTCTTCCCATAATTCTGGTTCTGTTTTTTTTTCCAGAACTGTACCAGCTCTTTTAGATGGTTTCTGGCCAAGTTATCAATCTAGTCTTCCTGTTCTTGAGTGTAACCAGTTAGCACTTTGTTATGAACCCTCTGGATTTCCATTTACAAAGGTGTCTATTGATGCAACTGCCTCCTTCAGAGTTTTTTTTTTTACTTGGTCAAAATTAGGAAATTTTGCACAATATGAATCACATTTTTAAAAAAATGCAGCTAAAAACAAACCACCATTAAATGGGCATTAACTCAAAAATAAGCTAAAAAAAATACCCAGAATATCAGTGTAGTGATATGTAACTTTACATATAAACCAGGTATCAGCTAAGACTTCCTCTTTAGCTTCACAACTTTTTCTCCCATAAAGACATGATAGATTTTCTCAGTGAGAGATGTGGCTGACACAAAGAGCATAAGGTGGTTGCATCACCGTGCAATCCAGGAGTGTAAGTTGAGAAGTGCTGCTGCCACAGTTCAGGGACTGCTGGCCATGAAAGCAGTGGCACACTGGAAACACTCAGTTGGAGGCAGCAGTGTCACCGAACCAATAACTGAAGGCTGAATTGGTTTTGAGGCACACTGTTCAAAGGCAAAACCAAGGATACCTGTTGTCTGCTATCATACTCTGCTTTAGCCTGTTTTCTTCTGTTCTTCGAAAGGTCAGAGACAGCATTTCAATTAAATGCTAATGAATGATGATGGAGTCCATGTGATTCTGTTTACTGTTTACTTATGATGAAACAGTGTGACAGCTTGTTGGATACTGTATAATCTCCTGGCTCTCCACTTACTTTGGGAACACATTTAACTTTTGCAGCAAAGTAATAAACTAAGAATATACAACGTACTCCGTACTATACATACGTACTATATAAAAGCAACTTTTAAAAACAAATTTCCGAGCTTTGCATTTGCATTGTAATTCCGTGCAGCTACTTTTCTGGGAATCAACTTTTAATCAACGAGTTCTAGAGATAATCTTAATTGATCCACAGATCAGATAATTATTTTAATGAATGATAACTTTGGAGATTAACTGTCCCAGGACAGGCAGATTGTGCATCTGCCGAGGGGACACAATGATAATTCACAAATCAACATCTTCCGCAGGCAACATAAAAATATTTGCTGGGTTCTCACCTCCGGTCTTATCTCCTCTTTATCCAGCAACTGACCTTTAAAATGTTAGTTGATAATTGAAGAGATGATTGCCCGTGTGACTGCTGTAAAAGGAATGCTTTTCGGTGGTAAAAGCACAGAGAAATTGAAAGTATGTGGATTTATCCATATGAGTGAGAGTTAGAGATTTTTTATTGACATTTAAAGCAGCACCCCAAAATATCTTGTATGATAAAACGTTTTCATTCATACTGTATGCATACCGCTGCTTACAGTGCCTGTGTATGTGTGTGAACGGCACCGTCACTGTGCGTGCGGTGATGTCCGGCAGGGCACGCAGGGACAGCTGGAAATAAAGAACCATCTGACAGTTCTGTGCTGAAATGCACTCTGGGGAAAGGAAAGAGTGTCATGGTCTGCCCCGTCCTGCAGACGCAGTACCTGCCTTCTCTCTGACTGCCTGTTGGTGTGAGTCTGTGCATGTCTCTTGCAGTCTTGGGGTGTGGCTTTTAGTAATCGTGGGCTGTCGCACCTGCTACCCTTCTGCAGCCAGCCTAGCTTTTAAGCTGGGTCTCCACCATCAGTCACTGCCAAATTATCCTCCACTAGTGGAAACCCGTTGGTATGCCAGCTACCAGTTCACCTGTACTGCAATCCTGCCTGACCCACTTTCATTCTGCCCGAGTAAGGCAGTAAGGAGAGTGCCGATTCAGTTTAATAGAGATGAACCTAAATAAAAATACAGTTTTGGAAAAAACAAGGAGACATTGGTTTGGTAGCAAATCTGAACCCGTGTTTGGTGCCGCTTTATGTATAGGATGACTCAGGTGTGACAGTCTCTATACTGTGTGTGTGTGTGTGTGTGTGTGTGTGTGTGTGTATGTATGTATATATATATATATATATATATATATATATATATATATATATATATATAATATAAATAAATAGTGTATGTATATATGTGAGTGAGTTTGTGA
>VOQJ01019332.1:0-13434 GCA_015052665.1 Apistogramma diplotaenia
AGGTTTGCTGTACGACTAAATTCACATAATGCTGTATTTACTGCAGTGCTTCTCAGTTATTTTCTGTCATTCCCCCCCCCCCCCCCCCGCGCCGAAAAACCCCTCCGCCCCCCCCCCCCCCCCCCCAGGGTGAAGAAAACCTTAGCGCCCCCCCGACTCCCCCACCGGCCCGCTTCACGCCCCCTACTTCCGGCTGTGAATTGGCGTTAAAAATATAGTACAATTTGTCCCTTTAAGTTACTATTTGACATTCCGCTTACCCCTCTTAATTGGAGGAGAAAACGAAATTTCTAAAGTAACGTAAATGACTGTATTGTTCTATATTAAGTAGGGGCGTGGCCGGAAGCGGCTCTCGGGCCGGGAGTTTGAGATGACTGCCATAGAGCTACAGTATTTCTTACTGCGCAAACTCTGACACTGAGCGCGCCACCGCCACCTACAGTACTGTAGGGGATGTGCAATGACACTTTATTAAAGGGCGGCAAAAAAAAAAAGACATGTTCCCGGGGGTCAGACGCCCCCCCCCCCCGGCAGCGCACCACACCCCACTATTTGAGAAGCACTGATTCACTGTTGTAATGTTGTATAATGTTATCATTCTTAAATAGGTATTAAATCCAGGGTTTTGATTGACCTTTTAACCTGGGTATATTTAAAGGGAATGTTCAATAAAGACATCAAACATAGTGTGTCATTAGCTTAAGAACACCGATTTGTCACTTGTAATTTTGATTAAGATTTTGCCATTAATTAATCCCTGTAGAAAGCTGCTTCTATTCTCATGACTCCATCTGTGAGAGCAGGAAACGATCATCATGCAAATACTGTTTGTCACTAATATCAAATTACATAAAGTATTATGGTAGAAGCTACTCTACTACAAAACTCGACTGCGGTAAATGAAGGTATGCAAACAAAAACTGCACTTCCTGGAGGACACAGTGTAAGAAATCTCGAGGTGATGTGTTATGTTTGTTCGCTTATAGTGTTCAGTAAATTACCAGCTATAAAGTTTAGAAAATTATTCCTGATTTTAGAATGGTATGATGTCTTCAAAAGTATACTAGTAAAATAAATTGAATGCAAATTTTATGTCTTGAAATCATTTTCAATCTTTGTTTTAAGTCTCTTTCTCAGTACATGACTTTGTTCGCTTTGAAAATCCAAACATATTCTCTGAGTAGATTTCAGTTCCCGTTAACCGGTTGTAGTAAATGGCAGGATTGGTTATTTGTTTACCAAACACAAAGTAACTCTTCTGTACACCTCAGATTTGCTTCAGTTTACTCCATTTTCAAGCCAGGCGTCTCAGAAAACTGGCAACACTGACTGAAGTTGACTTAAGCTGGGTTGTTGGCATGCTAGATGCTGTGTCTCCAAGAGAGCACCATGTCTGATATGATTTTTCTTGGTGGAAATCTGCCTGGATAAAATTATTTGTGCCCTTCTTGCAGAGGCACCCCATGCTACAGCTGTTCCAGCAGGACAGTGTCATTCTGCATCAGGAACATCCATCCAGCCACTTCCCTGACCAGCATTTAGTCCTGAAAAATCTCTTAATGAACATGCCTGGGACATGCTTTGTTAACGTATTGATCAGATACACAACCAGTGACCACAACTGCAATGGACATTGCAATGCTCTCAATGAAGACCAGTTCTTCAACAACTCATCTGGACACTTTGGCAGTCCATGAGCAGACAGGTGGCAGCTTGCATCATATACAGAGAAGACCACACCAGGTGTTAAATGTACTGTATACACATATATTACACTGTTGGCCTTTAAGATCCCTATGTATGTAGTGTTTGTGTGAAATCCAATATGACAGAAAATACTGCACTTCTTAATTAGTAACACAAGTTGTTTAGAATTATGCTCACAAAGCAACATGAATGTTAGGATGTAATGATTTAAAACTGCCTAAACACTGACAGTCTGCTTCTATGTGATCATATAAACAAATCCACACCCTGCAGAGATAATGAGCACTGGAGCTGAGATTTTTACAACTGGGCAAGGTTATCTAGCAGCCGAAGCATTAATGCATTTGATATATTCACCTGAGGCTTGGTGGTGCTAGTATATTATTTATATATATGATGATATATGATGTTCTAAGCGAAATCGTGATTGCTGTGTTTGTACAGTTAGATGGACAGACAGATATTATTAAATCTGTGCAGTAGCAGAGAACCTTGTGGCCCTGGTTTAGTGTCCACTGCTTCCTTGCGAGCCTTATCACTTTACTGCTGATTTATGACCATGACTTTCTCCTTCCATTCCCACAGTATCAGCAGGTGGTGGATGGGATGGAGTCTACCAGCAGCTACTTTAGGATTGGTTTTCTGCTTGACAAACTGCTGCAGTGCAGCATTCACCAATGTGCCAGCCTCAGTATATGTGCCAGTCTGCAGAACATTTAGCACATCCAACATTTAGTCCATGGAGGTTTCCCCTTTAGGAATATTAAAGATATGAGGTGTGTGTGTCTGTTTATGTCTAATCTTTGTGAATGCAAGGTTAGTTTTCAGAGTTTGTGTGGAAGCTGGAGTGTTTGTTTGCACCTGCATGAGGAGGAGTGTTTATAAAATCTTACTGTTTTATGCTGTGCAGCGTCCTTTCCCTGGAGAAAAGATGGGGTTTAACAAATCCTGCTGCTCTGTTTTCAAGGAGACTTTCATGTGAAGCTGGCGTAGTGATATGACTGATCATGCTGGCATTTCCTTTGCCCACAGGAGAGAAATGACAGCGCACGCAGCTCTGTATTTTAATTTATCTGTTTCTCTTTGTCCTCCTCACATACTCATTTCTGATTTACTGCTACAACCATGCAGAGGGGAAATCGGACCCACTGGTCAAAGGAAGCCTGGTCATTCATCTTAATTTTCAAACTAGGTGTGGACAGGTAAAATGTTTCCTGTCTCCATCACTATAAATTAAAGTGTTGTACCAGCTGTGTGCTGTTACCTGTTTGTGTACTTTTGTAAGCTGGTCCAGGTTGTTTTCAAGAAAGGAAATCTTTTGTTTTTGGGTGATGTATCCCCCAGCATCATCAGGCTCCATCTCTGCACTCTGTCAATAGAAAAAAGACCTCTTAAAAGTGCTGCAGCTTCAAAATATCACTGCAAGCCTGGATACAATGACCTGTTCGTATGTGTTGAGTAAAGGAGTTTTGCTATGTCTGTCTTACTTTTCTAACTCGAGTTGTGAGGTCTTGAACAAAAAGCTTGCGGAGGTTGTGCAGGGTGTGGAGCTCACGGGCCTACGATATGAAGAGAGAAAGGAAATAGTTCAGGTAAAGCTGAGAAAATTGAATCATCGGATCGTGACAGAATTTATCAACTTACAACAGTTTCTTCCAGGCCTTTGAGGTCCTGTTTTGATTGTTCGTGTCGTTCATGGAGAAATCTATAGAAAGGCATATAAATAGTCAGACACATGACAGAAACGTCAAACTCAAATTCTCTTTATCCAGATGATTACCAAATTCCTGCTAGAATAATTCATGAACAGAGAACAAAGGCAGTATGCCCCAGTCATGGGCTGTTACCCATCTGCCATCTGATGCAATATGCTGCAAAGGTCAATGCAGAAAGATGCCTATTAGCATCCAGCTGCCACCTTATTGCAAAACTCCATAATAGAGATGCAAAAAGTGTTAGACAGGAAGCAAAAAACCAAGAGAAGAACAGGCAAAGAAAGAGTTAATGGCAGAAGAGTAACATACTGTAAATAGAATTCAGTCAGCGCTCCCAAGCGTGAGGAAAGTAAATAGACAAAAGAAAGACAAACGACGGAGAGAAATGGAAGACGCAAATAAAAAGAGGCAGCTCAGCTCGCCCCCAGGCCTCCATATGGTGAAGTGTTTGAAAGCTGGCCAGGACAGTAAAGCAGCAACTCACGTCAATTCCTCCAGCTGCCGGCTCTTGTGATGCTCTTGGCTTCTGAGACGTTCAAAGTCCGCGTGCAGTTGTTCCAGCTCCAGATGTTGCTTCTGGTTACAACTGAAAAGGTGAAAAGTGACTCACTAGGTGAATCATTCATATTACAAAAACAGGGATTTAGCTGTGAGATGAGGAAAAAACAAGAGCAGAAAAAACATTTTTCTCATTGTTTCACAGGATGTTCGAAAATACAACCTGGTCGCTAAGGGACAACACAGTCCCATCGCCACAAGCTCTTATTTTCTATGAGTGACACACCTGCTCCCAAAGGTTGATGCCCAACAACTTCACGAACACAGCAATAAGATGCGAAGTAGAAAAACACAGGAAGAGATCAGGGTTTCTGCTTAAGCATACTCTGGCAAGTACATCTAGTGAGTCATAGATGATGACTAAGTCTATACTTTACAAAAATCCACCATTCTATGTCTTTAGGGGTTGTTCACTGTTTAGGGAGAAAAAAGAAAAGCTTTTTTCTCTCTTCTTAAAGAGTATGCTTTCAAAACCTCACTGTCACATGAGGAAAGAGTTGTCTGTCCCAGTCCCAGGCATATGGCTCCAGCTCAGTGGTGTGCACAAGACCAAAAATGATGAAGATGCACCATTAGTGCATGCAGTGTAAGGATTTATTTTTGCCCCTAATTCATATGAGAGCTCTACTAGCCAGACAGGCATTTTGGCAGACCAGAGGGGTACTTAAGTTGCCCAAGTGTGTAATTAGGTCACAACTAAAGCATTGAAATGCCTCATCAGAGTATGGATGTGCCATATTTTTCAATGGCACTTGCAAAAAGGGTGCACACCTGTAATCATCACTGTGCGGATACTTACATTTTTATGCCTGTGATCTGAAATGACGTTTAATGTATACCTACTTTTTACCATTCTGTTCAAAGAATCTGGAAGGCATCAATGCTCCTATTTTATATGCGTTCCATCTCACTGACATCCATCCTTCCAATCTATTTTAAAGCTGCTTATCCAAATCAGGCTGTGTGAGCAGGATAAGCAGAGCAGCCCCAAATGTCTGTTCAAACAGAAATTCCCTGCAGCTGCTCCTTGGGTGTTAACAGATACTCCCAGGCCAGCTGGAAAGTGTACTTTAGTCCCCAGAGAGGGTGTGCCCAGTGGTCTCCTCCCAGATGGCCATGCTTGGTGTAGTACATCATCAAAACGGGGCACCTGAAGGGATAGCTTTTCATTTAGGCCAAACCAGGCCGGTGGCTCCTCACATTAGGGTTCAGCAGCAGCTCAGCTCTAAAAGCCTCTTACGCCGCAGCTTCCTGACCATGTAAACCACCCACACATTTTCATCTCTGTAGTCTTGTAGTTACAGCAGGGCTTAGACTCTTGAAAGTTTGAAAGATACTGAAAACATGTACCCCCAATTTGAGCCCCCCCAAACCACTTAATAGTGTAAAATTTAATTTCAAATTTAAGCACACAACGGTACAATAAGCTGTCTACCTTAGAAAACATTCATGTCTACATTTCGTAGTGCCACACCATCCACTCTCAAAGACTGAATGAAATATTTTTCTATGGCATGCTTGTGATTTTTCTGCTTGAATGATTGGATTATTTGCCTTAAAATGCTGCTCTTTTTATACTCTTGCACAAGTTAAGAGTCTTGATTTAAAAGGGAATCCGACAAAGTAAAGAATTACTGTGCGGCACTTACTCTGTTAAGTCATCGATGAGCTTTTGCTTCTCACTGATCTCATCTCGCAGGCAGCCAAGTTGTTTGCTGTGAACCTCGCGGTGCGATTCCATCTGCTGCTCCAGAGCCCTCTGAGGTATTTGCAACAGAAGGGGGGGAGAGACAGATACAGTATCTACTGAGAAAGAATACTGTGACATAGGAAGAAAAAAAAAAAAAGAGAACAAAGTGACTAAATAACGAGAAGAAAATTACACACACCAGCACACACGCGGACATGCAAAGCCACCTGGGTATTAAACACAAACTTACACATCCGATTGTGTCCACACACGACCACTGACAGTGATGTGAGACCCGGCTAATGAAAGTGAAGCATGCCACACAGAAGCACACACACTGATGTGCTCTCAATAGTCTCACAAACACATCCACATGTACAAGCACATAATGAAAACACAAACAATGCCAGCTGTTGAAAAGTGTCTGGCAGCTGAAAACGACATCTGTTTATTTTGGAAATTTGTCATCACTGGAATTTGGTCCTTAATTTCTGTAAAATCTCTGACCTTGAAGAGATGTGCTTCTTTGCAGAAAGAAATATATTTAACACCTTTTGTTAGTCAGTATGATGCTTACTCTTTTTTTCTTTAATTTTCAGTCTTTTTGACGATGTCTCTGAGGATGCTGTCTAATACCTGAAGATGGCTTTCCTGTGACCATGTTTCCTATAACCATCCAATATTTGAAACTTCTTGTATTGTTCACTGCTTATTGTTTAGGAATATAGATTCATTTACATTTAAATCCAAGTCTGATCAGTACTATTTGGACCAGTCACATTTGCTTATATACTGTATGCAGATATCTGCTTGTAAAATTACCTTTCAATATGCCACCCGAATTCTGTACTGCAAAAATGCCTTTAAGGGCCAGAATACATCAGGTATTGATCCAAGAGCTTCCAATAAACTGTGCAGCCACTACCCCAACATCAGTACAGCTGCATACATCAATAAGTTGTCATTTCCATAGTCAAGCTTGCTATTTGCTATTGTTTGCTATTACCTGAAAGTTGCAGTGTCAAAATTATTGTACAGAAGTCAAATTTTCATCCTCTTATCAATACTACCAAGAAAAGGGAAGTAAACAAATCTCTTCATAATCCAAGCTCCTCCTTTAAAGCTGTGAATGGACTCACAGGTAAAGGGGTTGCTTCACAGTATCCCAACCTCATCTTTGCAATGCTTTGGCTAAGGTGGTTTTTTGGAACCGTGTGCTGTGGTTCTAGGAGGACAGCATGGGGGGATTTGTTTTTACCCTAAATTTCCTTATGTTTCTCTGATTATCTTGTAAAGGCAGCACTTCTCATTAGCAGGAGCTGCAAGGCCTCAGCCACCCCCATGTTTGTCTGATACCTTTGTCTGTCTCAGTGCTGAAACTGGAATTTCCCCTTTGTGGGATCAATAAAGTATTCTATCTATCTATCTATCTATCTATCTATCTATCTATCTATCTATCTATCTATCTATCTATCTATCTATCTATCTATCTATCTATCTATCTATCTATCTATCTATCTAAAACGCCATATACAGTAACAAGCAGTCCATTTACCATATGAGTCCAATTACAAGCCCAGACACATGCAGTCGCAGATACACACCCCGCACATGCACACCTGCGAGTAGATGAGGGTGTGAAAAAAGGCTATTATATCAGGTTGCTCTCGCTGTAGTCATGGTTACCTTTATATCACAGGAGTTCTGGGCCGATGTGCGATTCTGCCCCCTGGTCACCTGTGACATGCTCTCTGAAATAAGCACAGACAGACGAATTTAAGAAAGACAGAGAGGATGGCAATAAGAGAAACCAATATCAATAAAAGCAAGAAAGGCAAAGGCAGACAATCAAAAGTGGAACACAGATATTGATGAGAAGGTTAACGGTGGCCTGACTTTGACAGCTCAGTGGTGTCACCACTTCATGTTGACATCGAGGTCAGCATGAGCTAAGCAACGCCTTGGGTGTGACAATAACTATCTGCAAATCACAACTACTGTGTCATGCAGATCTGATATTGACTCACTGCTGTTCGTGGCCTCTGATGATGAAATTGCTGAGTGGTCCACCTCGCACCAGACCATGCAATCAACATGACCTCCAGCACTTTGTATTTATGTGCTTCAGTTATGGTTTGAGGACTACCTGACTTGACTGCTGAGCAGAGCTCAAATTGATTTCCCTGCTCTTAATTCCACTGGTTATTTAATGCTTGCCTTTGGCCTGATTTGTAAATTGTGTCAGTGTGCTGGGAGTATCTACAGTTACTGGACCTTGCGTGAGTTTCAAATGTACAATCAATCTATTAGTGCTGTTGTTGTGAAATGTTTGTGAGCCTAAACTCTTGAGTGTTTACACTTGTTATTCTTTTTCTTGACAGGACAGAAAGGCCTCTGGTACCAACTAACACCTCTAACATCTTCAGGACATGAGTTATTGAAAATATTGGTGGGATTTACTTTTGCATTTACCTCATTTGAGTTTAAATCGAGAAAAGACCTGTTTTGCCGACCATTATGATTGGCTTTGCATCTTGGGCCTTGTGTTTGGCTTGATTCATTGACCATAAATCTGTTGTTTTGCTGGTTAAGAAAATGGATGGAATGACTGTGCAGCGGAAAACTGAAACAATCTTTCAAAAGTGGATACAAGTGCCAAAATATATTATATATTGCTCCTACCCCTCTGATAGCATGACGATGCATATACAGTAGCTAGGTTCAGAAATTTAACATTCATCTAGTGCAAATTCACCATACAAAGTAGAAAATGATTTGAGTGCTCAGCTACAATAGGAAAGCATTACATTAGTACCAGCTCATTTATCATTTAGGTTCAAACCTAGAACCTTTCTGCTACAAGTTGATTCTTGCTGCACTGTGCTGCCAAGCTGTTCATTATATCAGCTGAATCATAAAACTAATCTAACTACGCCGTCAAGCTTTAACTTCAGTTAGTGTTCTGTGTTCCACCTTGTCCTAGTTTAGTCCATGGTAAATGGATTATAATTTACATAACACTTTTTACTCTCACCAAACACTTAAAATACTTTTTCACCGCAGGCAGCATCACACACACACATTTTAAACCTCACATTCACACGCAAAACCAGAGAGCTGTATCAGAGGGTCGTTGGGACTACTGTGTGTCTTGCTCAATGAATCTTTAATACTCAGGAGCTGGGGATTGTAATGTCTGTCAAATGCTCTAAATCCTCAGCCATCATAAACAATGACATTTTGGGCATTAACTGTAAAGGGTCCATCCAGCAGATGAGACTGAAACATAAAGTCTTCATTTTACTTTTAAACTTCTGATGTAGGCTTCTAAATTGTTCAATGTGTATGATTCAACAGTAAGATTCATTCAAAAAAGCAAATCTGATTTATTGAAGAATAAAACAGAACTCTTTCCACTGTCAACATCCACGCTGGAAACGGCCACCAACTTTTCAAATGGCTAACGGGCTTTATAAAAAAGGTAGTAAAATACAGTAAATGCACCAATTTTGGTATGCTTGCATGCACCTGTGAACCGCTATCCGCTGCGCTAGAATGGGTTATAACAGCTCTACCTTGAGCTTGGAGTTTAGCCAGCTCCTCAGTCAGAGAATCATAGCTGTCCTCCAGCTGTCTCTTCTTCAGCTCCACATTCTGCATGTACTCTGTTAGAGAGTGAATCTTTGCCTCGTGCTGAAAGTCAGAACATCATATGAACAACGTTTACTGATGAGCAAAGACCTCTGCCCAAGAGGACACTTTACATCAAAGATAAAATGTACTTTTGCTCTTTTTGGTCGCTGAATATTTATGATCTCTTGTCATTGGGGAATTGAGTTTAAATACCAAAGGTAGCAAAATTTGAAATATGGCTTCAGACAGCTACATGAACACAGAATACAAAACATGAAATTATTTAAGAATCATGATACTGTGCACACTAAAACTTTCCAAAGCAAAAAAAATCTCCACCCGGTGACGCTGTGAGCACGCGTGTTATTTTTTTAACGCTTTTCATGGCAGAAAAACTAGGAGAAGAAATGCAGCAAATCTAGATTTAATAACCAACAACAGCATATTTATCCTTTTCAAAGTTTGAATTCTCACTTGTGAAATAAGAAGTTGACATGAGGACAGTTCTCTGCCTGTCTGCTCCATCTTGCGGTGACACTCCATTTGTAGATTTTCCAGGTGGTGGCAGCGCTTCACCATGGACTTCACCTCTGACTTTATCTTATTTATGTAGAGACGAGCCACTGTAAACTCTTCCTCGATCACACCAGTGATCTCGAGGGGCTGGAGATGAACGAGGTAGAGAGGAGACAGTTATAAAAAAGGCATAGTAGGTGTTTGATCAAGATTGAGTGGGGACTGTTTAAGCACAGCACGGGAGTTAAATCAGTGGAAAGGGAAGCATCTTAGAAACACTTTTGTACGCACAGCCATTAGGTTAACGGCCCCATTTAGCAGCTGTAGAAACTTAGATGCTCTGAAATGAAGTGTGGAAGAAAATATATGCGCATCAATCTGGCACTACAGATGACAGTAGATAGAGTATGCATGCGCAATATTATTGGGTGCTGTAGTGAGTATAGTGAATGATGTATAGCTGCTGAGTTGACTCATCTTGGCAAACACAACCAAGGACAGAAATTTGTTTTAAAAGATCATTAAAAGCATAAATTTACATGTCTGAGAAATGATGCTTTATTGGCAGACAGAAAACACACACATGTATACAGCACCAAACACACTCACCGTGTCCAAACATTTGGCTGGTACGGGAGATCTTAAATATTTGGCAGATCTAGCACAGCACTTTTGTCTTGGCGTTATGCCAGTAGGTTTAATGTCATGCGTTGGATTTAATTTCTTGGTATTTTCTGCCTCTGTTGCTTTTAACTTGCTGGGTTTATTTCCCTCCTGACATTTGAAATTGTTTGGCCAACCCTCATTAATTTCTTATATATTTATACTCTGGTCTTTCTCCTTGTTATCGATCAGCTTGTCATCTCCTGCATTCACTGACAGTCTTTTCCCTCAGGTTTCTTGTGCCTGTTTTTTTGGGTTGTCTTTCTTTGGACTGTGTTGCCCTCAGGCTTTGTGCTTGACTGGACTCTAAGTCTGAACAAGCTCGGTATTAAACCTCTTTTTTTCATTCAGATTCTTCTTTGAACTCCTCTGAACTCTTCCTTTCTTACACTTAAATTTGTTGTATATTTTATTGCTTTGTCACATGAGAATCATGTTTCTCAGTTGGTTTTACTGACATGGGTTTTCTGTTTCATCACAAAAAACTCTCTTTTAGCATAATCTTTGGGATTTGGATGTAGTGTCTCCACCTCTATGGCACTCACCAGCTTTATGTCCTTGTTTCCAACAATGGTGCTAAACTCACTCAAGTCCCTAATGAGCCCATTTAGAATGTCAGCAATGCGTTTCCTTTGGTGGCTGCTCACTTCCTGGATACGGGACAGCTCTCCCTCCAAAACCATGAGATGAGTCTATGGAAGGAGGAGGGAAGAAGAGGAGGGGGGGAGAGAGACAAGAGGCATTAGGGAGAGTGGCTCCCTAAGTGGACAAGAAAGTACATGCAAATAAGAAGAGAGACAAAAATTGTGTAGGACAGACTGAGCAAAGTGGTGATTGGATTCCTTGAAGCTACAAACACACATGGCTGCAGAACCACGACATAGTAGCCACCAAATTACAAATAAATAAACAACAGAAGAGGAGTAACTGGCATCTGCACACAATAAAAGTATCTGAGAGAGGACATGATGGAGTTTACTTTATTCTTTTCCACTCTGCACAGCAAGCAGCTTCTAAACAGCACTGTGGCCCCAGTGGCTGTAACACAATGAAATAACTGGATTCAATCAATGCTCCACAGGTTTGACAACATAACATAAAAGGCATTTTTCAACTTCAGACACATGACCTTTTCAGTTGGCTTTTAAATAAGTAACCGAGACCGTGAAGGTTTTTGTTCTCATTTGGGGTCGCAGACAAAATTTTTAAAGTATGCCACCGTGACCAAAGAAAATTCAGAAGACATAAATTGAGCTTATTAAAACATGGTGGTTATTGAATTGTTTCCTTTGTTTTCATTACAATTTACTGTAGCTGTGCAGTCATTAATGAACTGTGCAAAACTCTTGAGCCACCCCCCTCATTTCTTCATATGTCATCCTGAGCAATTATTCTCCATGCATTCTTAAGGTCTTTCAAAGTGTTTTCTCTGAACATTGGGTGCTTTTAACTCATTTTTAGTCCAGTCCTTGATCATTTTCAGAACAATGCTTTTTTATGCTACTTAACACTGAATTATGACTCATTCAAGCATAGAAAAAGAGCCAAACTAGTGTTGTGTCTCTACATAACAGAGTTCAGTCAATTGTTACTTGCAGCCTTTTGCAAAAACATGTAATTTGTTCCCACTTCTTTAGTTCCAAAAAAATTCCAAGTATAATGCAGTTTCACAGGTGCAAAATAGTATTTTAATAGAATAATGATTCCTAAAGAGTGATTCTCAAAGTGTTTACCACTGAGCATACTGTATGTCAACACGGTGTATAGTGTGTCCTTTTCTTGAAATATAAAATGGATTTAAGTCGAGGTCAAAAGAAGTGACAGGCCTAATTAAATAAAAATTAATTAAAATATCCACAGCAGATGGACAGTATCTGAAAGTCATGTCCTTAAGAAAAAGGAAAAATCCAGCAAAGACCTGACACAGGGCCTGAGAGATACATCTGGCCTTTCAGCTGATCCGTTACTGAAGGGCCAGATGTAGTTCTCTGAAGCTTCATCAGAAATGGTGTCAGTGGAAGGCTGGCTGTCAAGAATCCATTCCTAAAGAAGGTAAACACAGAGAAAAGGCTGAGGTATGCCAAATTACACAAGAACTGGATTCAAAATAAATGGCAACAGGTCTTACAGAGCGTCAGTGTGAACAGAAACAGGATATCTAAAAGGCCAGGCCGTGGTATCTGCTAGTGAACAAAGTTTTAAAAATGTAGTAAAGTCAAACACAATATTTTCTGAAATTATTCTCTTTCCATAAAGGTGCTGCCCCAGCAACAACATCTGATGGCAGCCTGCTTGTTTACAGTGCACATTGATCAGGTGTCATTTTCTAATGAGAGGCTCATCTATTATCAGAAAAACATTTTTTTAATGGCATGTTTAATGTTATTGTTCATCATCAGTCAATTGAAAGCACCATTAGCCACCTCCCTAAATACTCCAACAGTCACTCCGTAATCAACTCTTCCATCTTCATCTCCGTGATTCACTTCAAGCTCTCTTTCAATTTTGCAGGTCACTTCTCGTGTCAAAATATCTTCTTTAGCTAAAACTGATTACTTTATAAATAAGTAAAAAGAGCAGGAGAAAAAAGTTAATGATAAACGTGCAGTTTAATCGAGCAATGGAATGATGAATAGAGCTGGTTCCTTGAAATGATGAATGGATTTAATCGATAAAAAGAGGGTTTAAGTGGACAGTTGGATGAGTTATGGTGCTGAAAGCAGCCGATAAATGATAATGATGGTGAAAGATGGGATGGCCACCAGCAGAAGAAGAGAGAAGTTCCCACAAAAAAAACAGAGATGAAGATATCTGAAGGAACAGAGAGATGATGGCCGTGATGAATGCACTCCATTGCACTACTTTTCTGGAACAATCCCCCCCCCCCCCCCCCCCCTTTTTTTTTTTTAAAACACAACAAAACAACGCACCAACTTTTTCAATACAACAACC
>VOQJ01019336.1:2739-15302 GCA_015052665.1 Apistogramma diplotaenia
GACAGCTGGGTCAGTGATGGCTTTTTAAGTAATGATTTAATTACTGTCACCTTGAAGGCCTGTGGTACATAGCCAACTAGTAAAGACAGATTGACCATGTTTAAGACTGAAGTATCAATAAATGAAGGACTTCTTTGAGCAGTCTAGTAGGAATAGGATCTAATAAACACGTTGATGGTTTGGAGGAACTAATGACTGAAGTTAACCCAACTGAATCACCTGGAGAGAAGTTGTACTGAAAGCAGCTGAACATGACGATATGTCTTTGAGATGGTGTCCTTAACAGAAATCAGTCTCCAGTCTTAAAAAGTCTATTGTTGCCCGGCACAAGCCAAGAAGTAGAGGCAGATTGGGACCCAACGTCAGCTGTCGAAGGCTCCATGACAGCCCCTCTTCCTTGACTGTGGTGCAGGTTGCAGCATAGAAGAGTTACTGGTGTGGAGAGGTAAGAGAGTAAGCAGCCAATGAGAGGTGGAACCTGTCCACTCTGATCTCCGGAGGCTTACCCAGAGAGGAGGCAGCGAATGGTTAGTGGTGTTGCTGAGGTCTCTTTCCCCAACTGGGACCTCTCAAGGCCCGGCAAGTGCCATGGAAATTCTACTTGCCCTCCAGAGCAAGCCATGACTTACTCCTACTCATCTCTTTCAAAAAGGTGAGTAGGCCTCCTGCCGCTCATGCAAGATGCAGGCCGCAGAGTCCATTGTGTGGTTAGGTCCTACTGTCAAGGTCACTGAAAGTAGATTGTGTGGAGCACGGAGGAGTGAGGACCCAAAAGCAAGACTCAATGAGACAAGTGGGTTTTAACTTAAAGACAGCCATTTTGTTGATAGCTGATGGAATCCAACAAAGGTAAAACTAAATGTGAAAAGGAAACGGAACTACACAACATCACACTAGAACATCCAAAGGACAAAGCTAGTGTTAATATCCACCACCCTCATTCTGTGACGGTTCTTCACAGTGGACACAGATGCTTCTTTTACTCGTCTTTCAAATGAATGAAAGACGAGTGAATCCACATGTGAACACTGGGTCCTGAAAGAGTGCAGATATACAGCTGAGTCCTGTTGAGGTGGCTCTTCCATGTTGTGCATGTGTCTCTCTAATGTAGAGGGCGGAGCACTCACATACACTATGTTGCTTACCTTGTGTTTGGTGTTTGTCCTCAGGGTCTGAGGGTTTTGCTGGGTCTGAAATGTGCTGGGATGTCATGCTTGAAGAAAATTCACCCGAGTTTCTCTTACCACCTCCAAAGAGGACAAGAAGGTCATCTTTTATAAACTTTTTAGACTACCATGACCTAAATGACTGAGAACCTACACAGACAGCAGGGAAATCCATGAACTCTGCCATTCTCAGTCTTGGACTGTAACATCATGCTGTGTTCAGAGGTGCCAAAGTACTGACATCATGTACTTAAGTAGAAGTACAGGTACTTGTGTTAAAAACTACTTTAGTAAAAGTTGAAGTATTGGTTCAACCTCTTTACTCAAGTGAAAGTAATAAAGTACCGGCTCTGAAATACTCAGAGTAAGAACGTAAAAGCTGCTCTTTGTCTTCCTTCTTCCATCTTTCTTAATCTTTCTTTCTTTTCTCTCCCTGAAACAGCAGCTGCTCTTTAAGCTAGCAGACGCTGTGAGGCTTTAAGCTAGCAGACACTGTGAGGCTTTAAGCTAGCAGACGCTGTGAGGCTTTAAGATAGCAGATGCTGTGAGGATTTAAGCTAGCAGACGCTGTGAGGATTTAAGCTAGCAGACGCTGTGAGGATTTAAGCTAGCAGACGCTGAGACAAACTGCAGACACTTTTCCTGCTTTACATATTCTATCATCTTCCTCACATTCCTCCTGTAGCCTCTATGTAAAGCACAACTTTACACAGAGCTCTGAGCGAGTGGAGCCCCTCCCACTACGGTGTGTCTGTTCCCCCCTCCCTATCTAATCAACTTCCGGGGAAAAAAACTACTCTGACCGGAAATGATAACTTTTCTCAGACGTGTTAAAGCTAAAGTAACGAGTCTGTTTGAAAATGTAAGAAGTAGAAAGTACTGATACTTGTGTAAAAATGTAGGGAGTAAAAGTAAAAAGTAGTCTGAAAAAGAAATACTCAAGTAAAATACAGATACCTAAAAAATCTACTTAAATACAGTAATGAAGTATTTGTACTTCGTTACTTCCTCCTCTGGCTGTTTTATAGATATCAGCTGTCCATGGGATCTGTGTTTCCGAGGAACGTCAAGTGAAACCCTATTTTACAACAAACGACAGACTACAAAGTTTTAGTGTCCAAGCCCAGCAGGAAAGTCATTATGTGGAGAAACTAAATGCACGAGCAAACTTTTTAAAAGAAAGGTCCAATCAGGACATCAACTAAGGCATGTGACCTCTCACCCCTCCAGCCTCCTAATGCAGACTCTTTCGTCCCATAACAGGACTTCTTGGATGAGTTCTTGGAGTCCATGTTACTGACACCAAACAAAGGTGTTATGGTACAACCCTGTGGGGTTCCTCAGGGTTCTGTTCTCAATCCTTTCATAGTATTTTTATCATCATGTTAGCCTATTAACTCCACCTATTTAAAATACAAAGTGTTCCAGTATTCAGGCTGTTTCAGCTCTGACCTCGATCCCACCATGGTTAGGTGTCTGCTCTATGACCTGTTTGGTCTTTTCACATCTTATTTTCCTTTGTTCCAGAACCTCCTGATCTTCCATCTATTCATCTAAACTCCAACTTTGTACCCAACGAATCCGATCGAGTTCTTACTGCTGGCACTGCCTTCAACCTCAGTTGCCTTGGTAATGAGTCAGTTCACTGGTCCAGCACTGCATTTTCACTGGCATACTTGGATAACCAGCTGGACCCCCTGAAGATCAAACAAGCTAAACCCAGGCACACTGGGACGTACACCTGCAGGTACTCCAACCAGAGCCTGGAGCACCTGAACACTTGGATCCACCTGTATGTCAACGGTAAGATGAGCAGAGGTTCCTGCCTGAAGTTCCAGTCTGATTTTCAGGTTGTTATATATGTCTCATAAATCTGCACAAGCACACACAATCATGGCGTTACCTCCAGGAATGTTTTCATACTTGTGTAATTTTGTGCAGCCAACTACAGCAAATCTGACCTGAAGCAGTCAGAATGACGGATTCAATTAGAATGAAGCAGAACTCCTGCAGCTGTCTTCTCTTGTTTGTTCGGGGCCTGTTCTGCCTTTACATGTTGTTGCTTCACATCCTGAGTGGCTCTGATCCTTCTTCATCATCTGTTCTTCAACATCCAGCTGTAGGTTGATCTTAGTTTCATGAATCAGCTGCTGTTCTCTGACAAACAGCCCCAAAACTGAACTAAAATAAGCAAAGCTCCTCTGGAAACTAGCTGATCATTCAGTTTTCCACACAAAAGGACATTCGAGACTGCTCCATACTGTGCTTCTTAGAAACCCGGCTGGGGGAGAGGACACCCGACGAGGCAGGAACACCAGACGCCTACACAGTTTCCAGAGAGAACCAATGCACTGTGGAACGTGGCAACAGCCGCGGAGGAGGAGCGGTCATACTCGTCAGACAATCCTGGTGCACCGACTGTAAGATCCGATCTAAATCTTGCTTGGAAAATGTGGAATACCTGACCTTGAGGCTAAGACCATTTTATCTGCCCAGAGAACTGCGTTGCATCATTGTCAGTGTTGTGTATATCCCCCCTCTGCCCAGGAGGAGGCTGCATTGATAAGATACATGCATAACTGCATCAGTTTGTAACCTTCCAGTAACACCAGAAACACCTTCTCAGCTGTACCACAACCTCACTTTGGTAAGTCTGACCACGTGGCAATCTGGCTCAAACCGGTTTACAACAAAAGACTGAAAACAAACGGGGACATAAAGCAGAAAATCAGGACGAGGTGTGAGGCCTTCACATCAGGAGACCAGGGGGAATACAAGAGAGCCCGTTACAAGCTGCAAAAGTCCATCAGAGCAGCTAAGAGGGCTCACTCCCAAAAACTTGAAGGCCACTACCTCAACCACAACACACGCAGTATGTGGCAGGGAATCCAGTCTGTCACAAACTACAGAAGAACCACAGACCCCCGAGATGCAACCCTCCCAGACAGTCTTAACACCTGCTATGCCAGGTTTGACAGGCTGAACACTGACTCCCCCTCAAAGCCCCCTGTGACCCCACAAACACTGCCTTTCAGGTGACACGCATACAGGTCCTGAAGGCTCTGAAGAAGGTGAACCCCCACAAAGCGGTGGGACCCGACAGAGTGCCTCCCAGAGTACTGAAGGCCTGTGGGGAACAACTAGCTGGTGTGTACACTGACATTTTCAACCTGTCACTGTGATCCCCCGTATCTTCAAGTCTTCCATCATTATAACAGTCCCCCACAAAACCACACCCACCCACCCTAAACGACTTCAGGCCAGTGGCACGAAGTGCCTAGAAAAACTGGTTCTAACCCACATCAACAGCACGGTCCCAGACACTGTCGACCCACTCCAGCTTGCCTCGATCAGTGGACGATGCGGTAGCAGTAGCCCTCCACCACACCCTGCAACACCTGGAAGGCAGCAGCACGTCCTCCAGGATGCTCTTCCTGGACTACAGCTCTGCTTCAACACCATCTGGCCGGTCAAGCTGATCAGACCTCTGCGTCCCAACTCCCACCTGTAACTGGATCCTGGATTTCCTGACAAAGACCACAGGTGGTGAGGATGGGACGGCGGGTGTCCAATGAGTTCACCGTCAGCACAGGATCTCCACAGGGCTGCTGCCTCAGCCCCAAACTTTTCACCCTGTACACACGACTGTCTCCACCCAGGACAACACCATCATCATTAAATACGCTGATGACACCACCATCTTAGGGCTCATCTGTGGAGCAAAATAGGTGTCAAAAAGATGTGTTCACAATTCTACTTCATATTTATATGTTAACCAACAGCTGATCTGCTGCAGATATTTTTTCATTTCTGTCTTTGTTCTAGATTTTATTTTACATTTATTGCTTTTTTACACCTGGTTGACTGAGAGACCTTGGTTCATACACAAACCGCAAAATAGAAACCTTGAATCCTTGAACTAAAAACCAATAGTTAAAGCTAAACTAATCTAATCATAAAATCACAAGATGACCTCCAATTTCCCATAATCCCCCTCTCTCAGACCTGAAGGAGCCCTCCACCATGTTCGTCACCCCTCGCGGACAAACCATCAGTCTCAAGGAGGGAGAGGACTTCCTGTTCCAGTGTCTGCTGACCGACCCGTTGCTCACAAATCTTACCCTTGAATCAGCAGACAGGAGGAACCTGCCACCGGGCATGAATGTGACCTTTGACCCTCGAAGAGGAGCTCTAATCCGAGACCTGAAGATGTCATTCAGTGGGCGCTATGTATGTTCAGGCTGGAAGGATGGAAGACAGTTCCGATCCAATCCTGTTCACCTCCTGGTGCGCCGCGGTAAGATCCATCTGTTTCTACACCTGTTGGTACACCTGTCTGTCTCCACCTGTCTGCCTCCACCTGTCTGCCTCTATGCCTGTTTGTCTGACTCTTCACCTGTCTGTCTGCAGCATTGCACCACCCCCCCTTCCTGTCTGTCAGTCAGGATGAGTTTGTCCGTCTGGAAGGAGAGCACTTTCAGGTCACCTGTCTCAGCAATAACCCCTCTCACTCCTATAGCATCACCTGGAAAGACGCAAACATGCAGGTGAGAGATCAAAGGTCACCTGTGCAGCTTCAGTTCTGACAGTCTGTGTGCTGATTGGTTGCTTGGTTTATTACAGGAACTGGAAGCCACACTCAGTCATAAGTATGAGAACAATCAGGTGTACATCAACAGCACTCTGAGCATCTCTGAGGTCACCCAAATGCACAGTGGACAGTACACCTGTAGTGTGGTTAACGAGGCCGGGGTCCGCACAGCAACCACGCAGCTTAAGGTGATAGGTAAGTATACAATTACAGGTCTTTGGTGTAATTTTATTTTTATTGCATCAGGTCAAAAAACAATTGTATCCTTTACAACAAAGACTACAATACCAGAGAGAACACATCAATCAGATGATCCCCTATGAGCAGTACTTGGTGACAGTGGAAAGGAAAAACTCCCCGCTAACAGGACACATGCTCAGTAACACCTTTTTCAGGTGCATTACTGCCACCTCCTGGCAGGTGTGCCATGTTACATCTTACTAGTCCCAGTAGAAAAAAGGAAAATACTGACTGCTACTTATAAAAAATCCCTGGATTTTTGTCGATCTCTGATGTTGTAGGATTGGTACTAAGAGACAAGTACTGTTGTTGTCATAGAGACAGAAATAATGCAGCAGCTTCCAGGTGGGAAAAAAGAAACCAATGAGGAAGTGCTTTCAGCTTCTGAAGGGATGATAACTGTGGTTACAAAAAGACTTTCTGACCTCTGTAAACACTTTTGGTCATTTTGGTCGCACTGTTTCCAGATGATCCTTAAACCAACAGGTAGGGAAAACCTGTGGTACACTCACTGGCTAATATGATCTGATTGACAAGTTGTTAGCCAGTGAGAATGCAAGTTCAAAGTCACGTGCATCCAGTTATTGTATTTCATCTTCCTCCTCTTCCTCAGACCGTCCTTACTTGATGATAGACCTGCACATGAGCAAGCAGGTCAGAGGATACCCGTCTGCAGTGGATGAGCTACAGGCTAACGGTGATAGCGGGTCACTGGAGATGATCACTAATGCAAGCGACAACAGAGCTGGCAGCGCTAATGTTAGTGGCAGCAGAAGAATGGAGGTGCATGAAGGTTGTGATGTAGAACTCACTTTCCTGCTGGAGGCATATCCTCCTATCACAAGCCAGCACTGGACCACACCCACACACAACAACGACAGCATGGTATACCAGGAGAGCTACACTGCTAACAGCTACAGGTGAGCAGTGGCTACAGGCCACACCCTCTGTGCCAGTACTGTACCTCAGTGTTTAAGGTGGCATTTCCCAGGTGGAACACTGTGTACCTTTAAGGTGTGAGGGTTTGTGGCAGTGTCAGTGTAACTTGGTGATTTTGATGTTGCAGCTCAGAGGCTACCCTGCTGCTTCACCGTGTGCGTCCAGAGGATCGGGGTCAATACACATTTCATTTTTCTAACTCCTTCTTCAATGGCTCACAGACCATTGACCTCCAAGTCTACCGTAAGTATGTTTCCATCATCACACTCTTCCTCATGTTGAGCTTCTCACACACTGACACTTGGTCAGGTACCCGACTTTCAATCTCTGAAATGTTCCTACTGGCATCGTTGATCCTGCTTCCGTGTCCTCATCGGCCTTGTCTGAGCACATGATCCTGAAAGTAACGTTCAGCTCATGTTCTTACCTCATTTTTATGCTTTGTGAAATTTGAAAATCTGTTTTATTCCTTCAGGTCATCCAACTGCTGCTGTCACTCTGGAGAATGACACTCTGACCTGCAACAGCTCCGGATATCCACGACCCACAATTCTCTGGTTCACATGCCCCGGCATCCAGCCCTCGTATGTATCCTGTGCTGAGCCCTATGGGCAGCAGGAGTCACGTGAAATCTGCCCTGAGGGGGGCGCTTTAAAATAAACATATGTCTCCTACAGGTGTGCACACATCACTGCCAATGAGATTTTGCCAGTCAGTCGGGCCTCACAGGAGGGAAAGAATGGTGAGGAGGTGAGCTCAGACTTCCTTCTCTCAGCTGATGGAGATGTCACTGTGGAGTGTGTTGCCTCCAACCTCATGGGAGAATCTCGGCGAGTCTTCCATCATCGTAAGTGTTGGAGGAACAAAACCAGCTCAATCAGACATGCAGGTGTTAAACTCTGATTTCTGTCATCAACAAACTGGATTAAATGAAGATTTATGAAAGTTCCTGTTTTCTACAGGACATCCAACTGTCTTCACTCCAGCTCTGATTGGAGCTCTGAGTGCTGCCATTGTCCTATTCCTGCTCCTATTGGTTGTTTTCTACAAGTGCAAACAGGTAAATTTGGTGATCCTCCTGTGGCGTTCATCTGATGACTGTTTGGACTCCTGCTTTAGAAATCAATAACAGATCCTGTTGATCCACATATTTAACTGTTGGTGGGTGAGGGGATGAAACCAATCAGAGGCTTTGGTGGACTTGCAGCCTGATGACAGATCCTTACCTGATGTTCTTCTTCTACTAGAAACCCAAATATGAGATTCGCTGGAAGATCATTGAGAGCACTGATGGGAACAACTACACGTTTGTTGACCCGACCCAGCTGCCGTACAACCAGAAGTGGGAGTTTCCCCGAGACAAACTCCGCCTCGGTACAAACATCACATTTCAAACACCTGTTTGCACGGCAGTTCAGAACAAGAGCCATCTCAAGGGGAAGCGCCAACGATATGGGAGAGAACCCCAGTGTCAGCACGGTTCTTTTACACTATAGAATAGAATAGAATAGAATAGAATAGAATAGAATGCCTTTATTGTGATTATACAGATGTAGAATGAGATTATCAACACCACCACCAATGAAACACCCGGCTACGAACCACACTAGGTGACAGTGGGAAAGAAAAACTCCCTTTTAACAGGAAGAAACCTCCAAGAGAACCAGGCTCAGGGAGGCACGTCGAGCAGCAGATAACTCTCAGTTTAACCTTCAAACCGTTTCAAATCCTCGGCTGTCCTCTCTTCATGTTCTTCATGTTCTCAACGTTCCATTCTTCAGGTGCTGTCCTGGGTTCTGGGGCTTTCGGGAAGGTCGTTGAGGCCACGGCGTACGGTTTGGGAACAGACAACAAGGTCACCAGAGTTGCTGTGAAGATGCTCAAACGTTAGTACAGCAGAACTTCACCACCACCATCTGTTTGTGTTGCACGAGCTGATGTTTGACCTGTTCGCCCACAGCGAGCGCTCACTCGGAGGAACGGGAGGCTCTGATGTCTGAGCTTAAGATCCTCAGCCATCTCGGCTACCATGACAACATCGTCAACCTGCTAGGAGCCTGCACTCGAGGAGGTGATGATGATTATTGATCACAGGTTAACTATGACACGGAGGCAGACAGTATGGAAACGATTAAAGCTGTGCAAAGGTGCAAACTTTAAGTCTTAGTCCAATTGAAACAGGTGAATTATAGAACCATCCTCCTGTATATTAGACTAAGGAACTGAAGCGCCCCCTGCTGTCTACAGTTTGTGCAACAGGTTGTTCATTAGCTCAAACTAATGTGTTTTGAATGAAACTCTCAGAATTATTAACATCAGTAAACTTATAATAATATAATTGATCTCCTGTTTGCAGCTGAGTCCATCATGTCAACATAATTTTTGTTATTTTCTGACCTTTGACCCTCAAGGCCCCATGTTGATGATCACAGAGTACTGTAGCCACGGGGACCTACTCAACTTCCTGCGGACTCACGCTCATGACATCATGATGTCCATGGTGACTGTGGATGAAGTGCAGGAAGAGGCTTCCTATAAAAACATGGCTGCACAGCACGGCAGGCTCCGCAGGTACGACGCCTCAGCGTCAGGCTCTAGCTCACACCTGTGCACTTCATAATCACTGCAGGTATTTACAGTTTGAAAAGCTTCAGTTTGTATCAGTTAACCTTCAGTTCTCTGAGTTTGAAACACTCAGAAACATCCAGTGAAATCAGACATTAAAGTATCGTCAGTGATCAATAACCTGTCACATGCTGACAGGTTATTGATCAGTTAGTATTCAGCAAGTATTTAGTTCAGGTGAGGTTTTTTCAGCACCTCACCGCCACCTGTTTACGTGTTGCAGTGACAGCGGGATCTCGTGCTCCTCGGATTATCAGGAGATGCAGCCGATTCTGAGTCCTGGGCAAACGCATCAGGGTAAGAACCTGACCTCACCTGACCTCACCTGAACTCTCTGAGTCTGTCCAGTAAAACTCGTCTCACTGTCCGTCTTTCACAGGTGTGGAGATGCACAGTCTTTCAGTCGGTGACCTCGTGAGCTTTTCCTATCAGGTGTCTCAGGGCCTGGACTTCCTGTCCACCAGGAATGTAAGAAACCACTCACACAGGATCAGTGCTTTAATGACATCAGCAGTGTCTCACCTGTGCATGTTAGCTTTGTGTCTCACCTGTGTGTGGTTCAGTGTATCCACAGAGACGTAGCAGCGAGGAACGTCCTGCTGACTGATCATCGCGTTGCAAAGATCTGTGACTTCGGTTTGGCCCGAGACATTCGCAACGATGACAGCTACATCGTCCAAGGAAACGTCAGTGCTCACATTTTATTTTGAAAGTGTTTTATTTTGAAAGTCTGTGTGTTTTATAGGTTTGTATTGTAGGCTGCATGCTTTATTTGGACAATGGTTGTGTTGTACTTTGGCAGTTCAGACAAACTTTGTGAAGCCCTTATGCTGACCGGTCCCTCCGTGCCGGCCTGTTCTCCTGCTGCCCTGTGGGAGGAGCTTCAAGAGCAGCTGCTGGACGTCTGAAAACTGGGACCAGGGACCTGAACATGAGGGCTGCAGGAAAAAATCGATTTGAGCTTGAATCGCGTTTCTAACATTGAACGATTCAGAATCGATTCGCATTTTCAAAATAATCGATTTCTCTTTTTTGCGGGTGAGCCTTCTCAGCCACCGTAGTGCTACGCAGATCAAGGAAGCAGCGCGGGCCACACACAGGCATGAAAGCCTAGTAGGCTTTTTGGATTTTTAACAGTTTTCACACTGTTTCATCTTTGTCATACCTGCAACTGCAGAAATGACAGAGCTGAAACCTTTTATTTTGACACCTGTCGGCCGCTCCATCACCACTGCAGAGAAGAAGGGATTTTATTTTGACACTTGTTGCTTCTTATTTTGACAGGCCCGCCTCCCGGTGAAGTGGATGGCTCCAGAGAGCATCTTTCAGTGCATCTACACGGTGCAAAGCGACGTCTGGTCCTATGGAGTCTTACTCTGGGAGATCTTCTCTCTGGGTAACCATGGCAACACCTGTCACATTTCAGCTCTGGTGATGAGCCGTACTGATCACGTTCAACAGCCACTCGCTGAGACAGTCTTTTCTTCATCTGCCAGGTAAGAGCCCTTACCCGAACATCGCCGTGGACACCAACTTCTACAAGATGATCAAAGATGGCGGCCACATGGAGCAGCCAGACTTTGCCCCGGCTGAGATGTGAGTCCATAGACACTTGTGTTAGTGTTAATAAAGTTACTTTGAAGGTAACACCCATCTCTGCAGGTATCAGCTGATGAAGCTCTGCTGGACTCTGGAACCCACCCACAGACCCACCTTCAAAACCATTAGTCAGCTCATCAGCAGGTTCCTCCCCTCCACCAATGACACGCGTTATAGTGACCAGGTGAGGCCGTGTGTCTTTGTGAGGCCTCGCTGATGTCTAGCAGGCTGCTATTTCATTGTCTTTCTCCTTCTCCTCAGCCAGCGTACAAGAATATCGATGAGTGCAGAGAAGAGGAGCAGGAGGTCAAAGAAGCAGCAATGAAGAGAGAAGATGAGGAGCCAGGTGAGTGTTTGCATACCTGTTTGTAGGGGTCAGAGCTGCAGGGTAACAGCAAGGCTGCTGTTGAGTCCTAAACCAGCTCCTCCTGCTGCTGCAGAGACGTCGGAGGTCAAGCTGACGCCGTGATCACAAAAACAGCTGTCAGTCGATAGCTGATGGTTACCTGAGGAGCTGCAGGCGTAAAGCCAGAGCCTGATTGGTTGAAAGACAACAAACAGAAAGTTCGGTCCCTTTTGGTCCTACAAATTTTGTGCATCAGTGAGCAGTTACATGTTTATAGACATTAGTTTTCATATTATATAACATGAAGTTGATCAAAAATATTGCAGTTGGTGGGCTCATTAATCATTAATGATGTGTAGATGTAGACAATCAGATATTGTGTTGCAGTGACTCAGATTTATATCGGCTTCAAACTGATGTGATGATGAAGAAACTAATCTTGAGAAAAAGTCTCTTTTTGTTCAGTCGCAGCCTTTAAATTAAGACTTCAGGTGTCACACTGGTGTGATGCTCACTGGCATTCATGGTGCCATCAAATGAAGCTGTGAGCTTCAAACTACTCTCATATTTTGTGTCTCACGTTTTTCTCTGTTCTCATCCAAATCAGTTCAAGCCTTTCAAATGAGATGCTGCAAACAGCTTTTCCACGTATGGGTCAGGGTTTAGGAATAGAGAGGGTGTCTGTCTCCTGAAGCCAAACTGGGAGCTGGTTCCACAGAAGAGGGGCCTGAAAGCTGAAGGCTCCGCCTCCCATTCTACTCTTAAGTATCCTAGCAACCACAAGTAAGCCAGCAGTCTGAGAGCGAAGTGCTCTGCTGGGGTGATATGGTACTATGAGGTCTTTAAGATAAGATGGGCCTGATTATTCAAGACCTTGTATGTGAGGAGAAGGATTTTAAATTCTCTTCTAGATTTAACAGGGAGCCAATGAAGAGAAGCCAATATGGGAGAAACATGCTCTCTCTTTCTAGTCCCTGTCAGCACTCTAGCTGCAGCATTTTGGATCAGCTGAAGGCTTTTCAGGGAGCTGTTAGGGCAGCCTGATAATAGTGAATTA
>VOQJ01019340.1:7616-20768 GCA_015052665.1 Apistogramma diplotaenia
TTTTTTTCGTTTTTTTGTTTCTTTTTTTTTTTTTTTGTTTTTTTTTTTTGATTGTCTCTTTTTGTCTTTTCAGTTCCATTTTCAATTCAATTTTATTTATACAGCAACAAATCACAACAAACAGTCGCCTCAAGGCACTTTTCATTGTAAGGTAAAGACCCTACAATGTGGGCCTCCTGTGGGCCTCCTGTGGGCTGTGTACTGAGCTCTGATCTTTATGGGGCCTCAGGTGTTCAGGGCCCTTCTCAGTGATCCGTACCTGGCTTTATGTGTATTAGCAGGCATGATTACTTAGCAGCTGAGGGGTGGTACCAACCCACAGAGATGCTGTTAGTTTGTATCAGCTCACACTGCTGTCAGGCAGATGGGCTCAGCACTGATGTTGGATTTGTGGGATTTCACTCTCTGTTTCTGTCCATCTGTCTGCAGGTAGGATGGCACTCTGTCAGTGGTGGTTGATCCACCTCCTCCTCTTCACTTCCTGCTCGGCTCACGACTTCTTCACCTCCATCGGTGAGTTTTTCAAGTCTGTTTCCTCCTCCATTAAGTCACCTGTATGATATTGTGCAGTTGGTCCTACTGAAGCACTCCCTTGGTGGGCGTGTACGCAATGATCATGCATAACATTGTGACCGCTGATTATCTACTCATCGTGGCTGTTAGTGGGTGGGCTATATCAGGGAGGAAATGAACTTTTTGTCCTCAAAGGTGATGCGTTAGAAGCAGAAAAGTGGGCAGTGTGAGGATCTGAGTGAGTTTGACAAGGACCAAACGGGACTACTACATGACTGGGCCAGAGCATCTCCAACCAGAGCTCTGGTGGGGTGTTCCTGGTCTGAAGTGGTCAGTATCTATCAAAAGTGGTCCAAGGAAGAACCAGCAACAGGGTCATGGGCAGCCAAGGCTCACTGATGCATGTGGGGAGTGAAGGCTGGTCTGTGTAGTCTGACCCAACAGATAAGCTCAGACTGCTGAAAACGTTACTGCTGGTGCTGCTAGAACACAGTGCATATGTGTCACTCACCTGGGGGACACCTGGCACGAGGATGCACTATGAGAAGAAGGCAAGCCGACGGAGGCAGTGTGATGCTTCGTCCTCCTCGATGCACCTCGGACTGGACTCCTCTGGACAGAGATGTTGTTACTGGAATCTCCTGGAGCCGTTCTCACAGTTTGGGGGGGTTGCTGCCCCGAGTATTCCAGTTACCACGGTAACCTTCCACATCCTGGCTCTTCTCTCAGCCCTTGGTATTTATCAAACGTCTCGTGTTCCTCCCCCATGATTTTGCTATCACCAACAGCCTGATAATGTAGTGGTAACACTGCAGAATTTGGGAGTTCGAGTCCCGACCAGAGCATGCATCCAGTAAGGCCACACACACCTTATTATTTATTTATTTTTTACAGGCCAGATGACGGACCTGGTGTTCACGGAGAAGGACCTGGTCACGTCCCTGAAGGACTACATCAAAGCGGAGGAGAACAAACTGGAGCAGATCAAAAAGTGAGATTTCTGCACATCATGAAACTTTATCTTCACACTGAGACAGAAACCAGAGTGATGTTAACCATCTGCATCTGCTTTTCTTTCTTGGAGACCGTTTTGGTGCCTCCCAGACAGGTTTTACTCAGAGGACGAAAATAAAATCATATTTTTACGCAGTTTTCTTGTTCAGGTTTCATTTATTAAAATAAAACACTCATTTCTGTTTGTTTGTTTGTTTGTTTGTTTGTTTGGGATTGATTTTTTTGTCCAACTGCAGCTTTTTGTCACATTTTGTGTCTTTATTTAATGAGCAGATATTTGGTTTTGTTTTTGCTTTGATTGTGTTTTCTTGATGTAAGCACAGCCTTACCTGTGCTGGTGTTTATCTAAGCGTGTGCGCGTGTGTGTATTCAGGTGGGCAGACAAATTGGACGTCCTGTCATCTGCTGCCACTAAGGACCCTGAAGGCTTCCTGGGTCACCCGGTGAACGCCTTCAAACTGATGAAGAGGCTGAACACCGAGTGGGGGGCGCTGGAGAGCCTGGTGCTCACCGACGTGTCTGATGGTAAGTTCAGATGAAATAAAAGCTACTATTTTTACAGCAGCCAGAACTTTAACCTCTTAACAGCAAGTGATCTCCGCCAGCTGACCTGTGACCTGCCCTTACCTGCTGTGAACAGCTGGTTAACGCTGAGCTGAAACATCTGATCGAATTACTGTAATTACATGACTGTTTGTCCTATCGGAAAAATTCAAATGGCTTCTGAAAGCTGAGAAATTGCGCTTTACAGGCAGCATAGGGTTATTACGGTAATTGTTGCCAGAAGTTTGCGAATGGTGGGACATTTGAATTACGTCATGGGTATAAATAAAGGGTTAAACACAACAGAATCAGAACAGAAGCCCGGTGAACCCCCAGGATTCACTCTGCCTCCACAGGAAAGATGAGCACAAAAGGACCTGAGAAGCGAACCACTCTAAAGCAGACCCGCGTACGCACCGAAGAACAGCAAAGAAACTTCTCCACCTGCATCTTCTGCTGCAGTTGCTCATTTGTACAAACTTAACTCACATATTTCCCTTCAGCTTTTTTAGTAAAGATATTTACAGACAGACCAACAATCCCACCACAGTTTCTTCAGAAATTGTATAGTCTAACTTGGGAGTCGGCGGCCTTTACTATCCAAAAACTGCAAAGCAGTTTAGAAGTGGTTGGTAGTTTCCCAGCTGATCCTAACGTCTCCTAATCCTCTTATTTTCAGTCATACATGGCTGAGATCAGCATGATTCCTTAAAATTTTGTGCAGAACATGTTGAAAGGAGGCTTGTAAAATAAGATAAATGATGATGACACCTTCACTGGTCATTCATTAAATCAAGGAGTAGAAACTTAAATAAAGATTCATTGCAGCTGATCTTTGGACACAAAATACACCTGAAGGCAACACCAACCTCAGAGGAGCACAATCTGCCTGTTTGATCATTTCAGCTTCGCTCTTCTTCTTCTTCTGTGTATTTCAGTGTTCATCTCTAACCTCACCATCCAGAGGCAGCACTTCCCCAACGACGACGACCAGACAGGAGCTGCCAAAGCTCTGATAAGGCTGCAGGACACCTACAAGCTGGACACCAACGCCATCTCCACTGGGGAGCTTCCAGGTTTGCAGACCGTCCTGCTTCCCCTCAGTTTACATGTGAACCAGAAACACAGCTGCACAAATATAAATAAAATATATTTATAAGGTAAAATCGCAGGTTTTTCAGC
The DNA here is from genome assembly GCA_015052665.1 of Apistogramma diplotaenia. Taxonomy (NCBI): domain Eukaryota; kingdom Metazoa; phylum Chordata; class Actinopteri; order Cichliformes; family Cichlidae; genus Apistogramma; species Apistogramma diplotaenia. The sequence goes on from VOQJ01019340.1 coordinate 10,869, forward strand.
ATATTTTTCCTGACTCTGGACTTTTCTGGAGTCTGTCTGGATTTGATGCTGCTTCTTCCAGATGGAAAGTCAGGCAGATTTTAGAGCCATAACTGCATTCAAGAGGGAAAAGAACTTAAACCAGAATTCTTTTAATGCTCCTCTTTGGCATCCTCAGGCATGTCCCCCTCCTCCTCCTCTTTGAGCACTCTAACGGTGGACGACTGCTACGACCTCGGGAAGGTGGCGTACTCGGAGGCGGATTACTACCACACTGAGCTGTGGATGGCTCAGGCCCTGAGGCAGCTGGAGGAAGGCGAGACGTCTGTGGCCATGGACACCGTCGCTGTCCTCGACTACCTGAGTTACTCTGTGTACCAGCAGGGGGAGCTGGAGAGAGCGCTGGAGTTCACCAGGAGGCTGCTGGAGCTCGGTTAGTACCTGCAGACGCAGCAGAGACCCAAACAGTTTAGTTCAGCAAACAAGAAAGTTAAACATGTTGTTTTAAAGAGACGTTATAAGAGGATGGATTAGAAAACAGGAGTAAAACTTAAAAGAAACGTTTCCTAAAAACTACAAGTTCAGTGTCGGTGCTTGTGAGTGCGAGTTCAGTTGTCCTCAGGTGTGAACTATATTCTGTTCTATTTGGGAAGAGCTCTCAATGCCGTGCAACAGTGGATCCACTCATTAGCCTTGCAGGACTTCTGGAGGTATAAAGTCAAGCATGGTTCAGTGGATGTTGCCTAAGTCTACAGTTGTGACCCTGTACGGGATCCCGAGACATGGAGGATGTCCGTCTTGGGAATTCCTGTTGGGGCAGTTTGCAGCTCAGTGTGAAACAGCAGAGGAATCTCAGCAGCTCCCAGTCTGAGGCTGTGGGCTTCTGCCAGAAAGCGGTGGATGGGGGGGGTGGGAGAACTGTTGCCCTGAGTGTTATGGAAATCTAAAATAATGTTCCCGTGACTGACTAAAGGTTTGGCGCTCTTGCAGTATGCTGATGCTTTATTGATCCGAAGTCCAAATAAAGAACAAGGTGAAGTTGACTGTGTAAGCTTACTGAAGCACCTGGCAGGGGAGGGACACTGTTTTTGTAAATTATCACCTTATCTGGGTCATGTGATCACAGGTGAGGGCAAATCCCTGTCACCCAAGAGCAAACCAGAACCTGTAACGAGGAAGCGAGTGTTGGGTTTTCTGGGAATGTCGCACATTTATCCCCAACTGTTTTGGATGCTGCAGGCTGAGCACGCTTTTGCTGACTTAAAGCTGGCGCTGCCCCCCATCTCGGGTCTGTGTGACCCCAGCAGACCTTTCACACAGATTGCAGGATCGTGGAGGGTGTGGGTTTGTCTGCTTCATCACTGCCACCATCCAACTGTGGATGAGCAGAAGAAAATGGAGCTGGATGGAGTTTAAGCTCATATCTTTGAGGTGAAATGAAGGTGGCAGTCAGATCGTGTGGTGCTCTTACATGATTAACATTCACAGTTATAGAACAAAGGGGTAAAAGCTGCCTTGGAGAACTCCAAATTCCACACCCTCCACATGAGAGACTTACATTACGTGGTTGGAGAGGTCTCATCCAGAATGGTTTGATTTCACTGACTTGAAATTCCGTACTTCCCATTAGATCCGGCACACCAGCGAGCCAACGGGAACCTAAAATACTTTGAATACCAGCTGGCCAAACAGAAGAAGGTGGAGGTGGAGGAGGAGGAGGAAGAAGAAGAAGACAAGAAGAGGCAGAAGAGGGAGAGCAAAGACGACTACCTGCCTGAGAGGAGGAAGTACGAGCAGCTGTGCCGTGGCGAAGGCATCAAGCTGGTGAGGCGGGTGAACCAGCTGCACATCTGAGCCGTGTTTATCAGTGTCACTTCAACTTCTGCTTCCTGTCAGACTCCTCGCAGGCAGAGCCGCCTCTTCTGCCGCTACTATGACAACAACCGGCACCCGCGGTACGTGATTGGTCCGGTGAAGCAGGAAGACGAGTGGGACAGCCCCCACATCGTCCGCTACCTCAACATCGTGTCAGAAAAAGACATGGAGAAGGTGAAAGAGCTGGCCAAACCCAGGGTGAGTCGGAGCATCGGGAACTTTAGCTCACGCACTGCTGGAGGGTTTGTCTGGAGATCGGACGCCATGAAAGCTCCAGCAGTTCGTGATTTTCATCATGATTCTCTCACCAGGGCGGAGCTAAATGCTCATATGTAAAAATATTCCAGGAGCTTGTCAGATGATGGAGAGGACAGAACAAGAAAGTGTTTTATTGGAGAGCTGTCGGAATATTAAAACTGGATGAAAATCACGAATCGTGTTGTCGCGACGTGTTGCGGTATCGCCGTCCCCTCTCGTTACGATTTCACCCCCAAACTGTTGTATATTCAGGGTTTTAGTTTTTATGGCTCCTGCTGGGCAGAATACAGGACGACAGAAGTGTGGAGACTTGATCTGCATGTGAAGTTGGAGACACATGTTGGTGCACAGATGCCTAAAATATCGACAGTTTATCAGCGGCAGTCAGTCGTCTCCTGTAATCTGCTGTTCACTGCATGCAGATGATTAACCAGGTTAAGAAAATTCATGTCGTATGTTCATATCACATTTAGTTAAATCTTAAGCTTTAACATCTGAAATTAGGTGATATCATTGTATATTACATATGCAGATATGAATCTGGAAAAACAGTTCAATAAATGTGACTTAAATTTCCCTAAACACGAACCAAAGTTTGGAAATTTACATTTTTTACATATTTAAATACTTCATTAGATATGCACTAATTCACTTAAAGGTCTGGTAGAGAAAGGAAAATAACAACAGCTAAATAAAAACAAGTTATATAAATAATATTACTCTGAAGTCAGTGTAATCTCAAACCCCGAGAAGCACCTGTATCCACAGAAGCTCCCCTGACCTCACTTTCAGAGCACATGCTGTTGGAAGGTTCCAGTAATAATTACTTGGAATTTATCATCAAATTCCTGGGAAGTAAATGCATAATTATTATTGGTTAATTATATTATAAGTACTGGTTAAGTTATCTTAAAATTCCTATAAAGTTACTGTAAAATTAATGTAGAGTTGTTGCATTATTTTTAGTGGAAAGTTACATTAAAAGTACTATAATTATGACAAAACGAGCCTCATAGCTGACCAGTGCCAAAGCCTGTGATCGTGAGGTAACTGTAACCGGGGTCGTCCTGTATCCGGGTCAGTGCTGCGAGCCTCCTCAGTCCGTGTCGGTAGGCGTTAGTCGGTGCTCCGGGGAGTCGGTTTGTGTCTCCCTGTAACTGTCGGCCGATTGGCTCCACAGCTCCGTCGGGCCACCATCTCCAACCCTGTCACCGGCGTGCTGGAGACGGCCCACTACCGCATCAGTAAGAGGTAAGAGCTGCCGGGGCGAGAGGCGGCGTCTGCTGGGTGGACTTCACCTCTCTGCCCCCAACACCACCCGGTCCTCCACCCTCTATGATGGCGGAGATTCTGGCAAGAGCAGAAAAGTCAGACGAGTCAGTTTAAAAGACAAAAGTATTTTTACCACATCTAAATCTGACACAAGTGATGAAGTAAATCCTTACATAAGTTCTTATTTTGCTGACTGTCAGTGTTTAAAAACGCAGAGTCGTTTTCATGTTTCGGACCAATTTATGCTTACAGTCTCACAAACATCACAGCAGAGTTTAACAGGAAGACATTAAATGAATAAACTTGAATTTTATCTGCAGGACAATCCTGAATTTTTATTCTCGTTTTCAGGATAAAAAGCTTAAAACCAAATGTTTACGGAGTCTTTAAATGTGCTTTAATGTCCATGATGCTCTCAGCTTCAGTTCATTTTAAAAGTGAATTATTTCGTTGATTATGAAACACCAGCAGCTTCCTAAACTTTTAATTTTAGGTATTTGTTGCTAAGATTAGCAGTTGGCTCTACCTCTGCCTTACCACCAGGGGGAGCTGCAGCACAGAGTTTATATTATAAATTAAATTATTAGCTGAAGAAATCACATTTGAACAGGTGTAAAAGGCCACATGGGACTACATATGGGAGGTGTAAAAGAAGCTCGTGCAGCACTGAAGGCTTTTTGTTACGTAAAGTAACACAGACAGACTGACTTCACATTTTAGCGTCGACAGGCATTTTTAAAGATAACCTGACCTGTATTTCCAGTGGGAGGATTTTGCTGCTTTTTTTCATGTCTGACAGTAACCTGAACATATTTGTGCTTTTAGATTTTCAGCTAAATTCCGTCTTTCGGACTTTTCCATCAAACTGTCGGTGTTTCTGCTCTCGCCGGGATTCAAGCCTCTGCTTGTTTGTTTCGCTCGTTCAGGGACCGCAAGCAAAGATCGAAGAGTCTCGATGTCTCTCTGATGTTTTTTGTGGAGGCAGCAGGAGGGTTCATGTCTCATAAGTTCTTCCTCTGCATTTCCTGTCCCAGCGCTGGATGTTCATATAAAATAATGAGCGTCTACAAAAGTTTCAGAATAAAGCTCGTTCACTTGTTCTAAACTCAGACTGTTTCCCAACATGTGAAACTGTTGAAACGGTCTTTACTGCCGTGCTTTATGGGGTCTTTATTGGAAATATTAAAAAATGCTTTATGTGGACACTTTACTTTGTAGTTACTGTGTAACTGGTGTATGACAATGGTGAGGTCACTACTCAGTTTTGTATAGTTACTTTATAACTATTTTGTTTCAGTGTTGCAAAACTTTGAAATAAGAAACTCGGAAAGGTTTAAATATTCTTTTCAGTTCAAATTATAGCAGGATGTTGAGCCCTACACTTTTCAAACCTTCTGTTTGAGCATCAGAAGGTTGTCTGAAAGGGGGAGGAGCTAAAATGGCCTGTTTCAGGCAGAGGATGAAGTGAGGGGCGGGATCAGAAAAACAAAGCTACAGGGAGCTGGAAATGACCAGATTCAAACTGAGGTCTCACCTCAATATTGACCACATGCACTCAGTGCCCACTTTATTAGGTACACCTTGCTGGTCCTGGGTTGGACTCCTTTTGCATTCAGCGCTCGGTGACTCTTACAGTGGCTGTATTTCAGCATAGACTGAAGTGTGAAGCTCGTGCTGCCTCCCTGACTGCACCGTCTGTGTGTGGATAGTGACCTTGCTCTCTCTGTCCTCTCTCTGTCTCTCTCTGTATAAATATATAATTGGGGAGTAGCTCAGACGTGCCACGGTGCATGACCCCCAGACAGGCAAACTGACTACGGCCCATTACAGAGTCTCCAAGAGGTAAGAGCTGGACACCAGCGGTACTCAGCTGCTGCAGGCTTATTTGGTTCAGTCCCACAAATGCTCAGAGGTCGACTGAGATACAGAAGTACCGCAGACTGCTTGTAAAGATGGACGTAGATCCTTCAGAATCCCAGATACCTGCACATGCCTGCACACGCCTCCAAAGCACTTTATCCAGAGCAGCCATCAGTCCTGCCAATATGCATCATTTCATAACATCAGATATCTAATCAGTCACACACTGATCTCACATGTTTTTCCTTTAGTCAGAGTTTCACATCACTTTTACATTTGCCAGTTTTATTCAAGCAAATTTGGGAGCTGGGCCCGAGGCCCTGAGGAGGTCTTTATTTAAATATTTCTGGGCTCATTTTCATGGCGTCCATCTTTATCCACAGCCTGTGGTCGGTTGTTGGGGTGGAGTCTCTTCTTTCATGCTTTTCTGCCTTTAAGCTGATGTCATGAAAACAAACGCCAAAGGTGAAGTCGCTGTCAGATGGCGCTCTGTCATCACGCTCTGAGGAAAGCATTTCTCTTTGAATGCTTTCCTCATTTTTATGGGCACTAATATCTCTGCATAGAGGAGCCACTTTAAAAACATGTCAGTGTCCCGCCCCGTTTCCGTCTGCTCGCCGTGCTCTCCTCGCTGTCTGCCGACAGCTCGTGTTCCTGTTCTGACCTCAGCAGTGATCCCGTGTCCTCTCTGTCCTCTCAGCGCCTGGCTCGGAGCATACGAGCATCCCGTGGTGGACAAGATAAACCAGATGATCGAGGACGTCACGGGGCTGAATGTGAAAACGGCCGAGGACCTGCAGGTAGCGTCTCACCTGGATTCAAACATTGCTAAACACGAGCAGGATAGTTAAACCTACGATTTCACCTTTTCTTGGCCGTGTTTGGTGCAGGTGGCTAACTACGGCGTCGGAGGACAGTACGAGCCGCACTTCGACTTCGGCCGGGTAATGGAACTGAATAAAGTAGCTCATCTGGACCAACTGCAGAAATATTTTTAATTCATTATGAAATCATGAATATGAATTGTTATTTACTGACCACTTTTCATGGATTTTTAAAGAAACCTTATTAATATGTTGTCAGTAATTGAGGCATTTTACCATTTTTTTAGACATTTTAACAATATTTTTATGTTGTGTTCAACATATAAATGTTAATCTTTTTATAAAATTAGAAATCTGAGCAATCATTTATTTATACATAAATTTAAAAAAGATGTATTACCGTATTTTTCGGACTATACGTCGCTCCCGAGTAAAGGATGCAGCACCAAAAAAATGCATAATAATTAATTAAAAAAAAAACATATATTAGACGCACCGGACTATAAGTCACAATTTTTGGGGAAATAATTTGATAAAATCCGAGACCAAGAACAGACATTTCATCTTGAAAGGAAATTTAAAATAATGAATTAGAGAACAACAGGGCGAACAGGCTAACGTAACACATTCAGTTACATGACGCATAAACAACGAACTGAGTACGAGCTGGTATGTTCAGGTAACAGTTATTCAGATAACTACAGCATAAAGAACATGCTAATAAAGGTTATCAAACCATGAAGCTAACTCACTGAATTCTTCAAGGCTTCATAAAGCACATGTCCCCGTAGAAACGAATGAGTAAGTGCCCCATCAAAATAAAGTAACGAGTTAACGTAGTGTTAATAATTTCACATATATGTCGCTTCGGAATATTAGACGCAGCCCCCGCCAATCTATGAAAACTTATAGTCCGGAAAATACGGTAATATGTTTGGGCATGTTATTGTCGGGTTAGGCATTTTTAAAATATTAAAAATAAAATTAAACCTAAATGTGTTGATTTAATTGTAAACATCATCATAAATCAGTCTACAGCGTTTGTGTCAGACTGGTCAGGTGGAGGCGTTAACCGCCAGCTGACCTCTGACCCGTGTGCACTTCCTGTTTCAGAAAGACGAGCCGGACGCGTTCGTGGAGCTGGGCACGGGGAACCGGATCGCCACGTGGCTGCTTTACGTCAGTGCTTCAAAAGTCTGTTTGTGTTGAACTTGTTGCTGCTGCGTGTTTCGCTGCTGCTCACCTTCTCCTCCTTCCTGCTGCAGATGAGCGACGTGCAGGCAGGGGGCGCCACCGTTTTCACCGATCTCGGCGCTGCCGTCAGGCCCAAAAAGGTAAAACTGCCCGTGTAACTGAGTGAATTAACTTTGTAGTGGAAAGTTCTCAAAGTGAGTAGAAAGGTGCTATATGACTCCCAGTCCATGTATCAATAATACAATAATCACTGATACAGTGAAGCATCATGTGACACATCACGTGACCCTGTTTCCTCAGGGGACGGCGGTGTTCTGGTACAACCTGTATCCAAGCGGAGAAGGTGACTATCGGACCCGACACGCCGCCTGTCCCGTGCTGCTTGGAAACAAATGGGGTGAGGTCATCACGCCGTATTCACACACCTGTAGACATTATAAAAAAGTAAACACACAAAATTAACAATAAAGTAAAACATATGAAGGTGGTTCATGCTGTGCTGAGCCTGCACGTCTGAGCTGACCACACAGCTGAAGATTTATGACATTTGATGTTTTCACGTGCTGAAAATGAGTAAAGATGGTGAAACCCTCTCTGCTCGCTCTTCCCGCAGTGTCAAACAAATGGATTCATGAACGCGGGCAGGAGTTCAGGCGGCGGTGCGGCCTCAACGAGACCGACTGACAACCGACCTTCCTCCTTCATCCCAGCTGTCTTCCTCCTCCTCTGCTTTTTGCCTGCAGGCTGCAGAGTGTGACTGCACATGTGATCAGACATGTTTATTTTTATCTAGTGTGTGTGTGTGTGTGTGTGTGTGTGTGTGTGTGCGCGCGCGCGCGTGTGTGTGTGTTTGCCTGTTTTTTTCTTTTTAATGAGAATCACACACCGACATTCAGACATCTGTACCTGTCCAGGTGTTCTGCCTAAAAGCTAAAACTTATCTCAAGAGCAAAGAACAAAGCATCTTCGTCCAATCAGGACTCTTCTTGTAAAGTTTGGCGGCTTACAAGTGGAAAATCTGACTGATTTAATCTGGTTTCAGCGATTGAGTCATGCTGATTAAACCAGAGAAAAAAGGGCAATTGAAAGCGAGTGGACAAGCTAGAGAGTTAAATGTGACAAATTTTGAATGGAGTTTGGCCTGAGGTCACTAACGAGTTGTGAAATGAGCTCTACAACTAAAACTATAAAACTGACTTCAGTCTGTTTAGTGAACCTGGATCCATTTACACAAACAAGTCCGGCTTCCCAGGCATGAACGCTACTTAAGAAGGTTGAAAGGTCATCAGCAGTTTGGATTAAATCTGAAAGTATATCTGATGAAACTTGTAAAAGAGAAGCTCTCATCATTCAGCGTTCTTTGTTCTTCAGATAAAATCAGTCACTACAGACAGAGAAGACGCTCCGTTTTCACTCCTGAATCTTTATGACTGTTACAAAGGTGGCGATTACGCTCAGCCTTCATCATCAAGAATCAACCAGGAGGAAGGCAGACAATCATGTGAACTGATCGTCTGGTTCTTTTAGACATTCGTAGCCAAGAACGATCATATTTATTGCTTTCTGAGAGGATTCATTTAAACACACCAGCCATCTTATTCATTTGCCTTTAATGATGGTTTTTATTCTCCTCACTGTTTTCTGTTTTTTATAAGTAAAAGCTTTTGAAAGTTCCTCTGATGGGCTCCTCTTTTAAAACACCATGTTTTAATACATTAGCAAATCGTTTTTCTGTTACCTGTTTATATATTTTTTTTCTTGTTGTAGGCTGTAATAAATTGTAGTTTTATTTTTAGTCAAACATAAAAATTCTTGGTTTAATTTTTTTATTTTTAAAAGGTTTCTGTCATTAACTGTCACAAAATAAGTGCCCCTGTTCTTGTTTTCCAGATTGGATTTTATTTTGGCAAGACATTATTGTTCCAGAAGTTACTTAATGCTCTTAATTTGAAAATCAGGGTGCCTGATATCAGTCCAAAATTCACCAAGAGAGAAAAATTCAAGCGTGTCCAACTATCGTCATGGTTACCCCTCTTGTTTCCACCAATAACAGTGTTTGAACTGTGAGGTCATTCGTGCGCTGCAGGTCAAACTCCGGATGAAGAAAGCGCGCCGTGCGCCAAACCACCTCCTCTCACTACTCTTTAACCCTTTCAGTGTAGTCTGAGCGTGCTCACTTCTGTCCCGAGGGTTGGCGACGTCGCCTCTTAAAGCTGCGTTCTGCCTAGCCGCCAGCAGGGGGCGGCGACTCTGATGTGTAGGACTGTTTACGCTGCGCAGGAAGCTCTTCCTCTTTGTGCCAACAGCCCGATAATCAGAGCTTCCGGTCCTGATTTTCAGGTCACTCACAGGGTTCTGCTCAAGCCGTCTCTTTGAAGACTTCACTCTTGTGTGTCTGTTGTATTGAGTGATGTGTCCTGTACAATTTAATCTGATAACATTTTGTTCCTAATCAGAATAAAATGCTGCTGCAAATGAGGAAAAAAAATGGCGTCTGTGTTCTTTAGAGGTGGTGTGACTGCAGCTTCCTACCTGCTGCTGAGCTTACAGGAGGGATCAGCCAATGAGTGAGCAGATTCAGTCAGCTCAGAACGCGAGCACGTGACAGTCATGGTGGGTTTGACCTGTGATCTGCTTT
>VOQJ01019341.1:0-11338 GCA_015052665.1 Apistogramma diplotaenia
AAAATGAGGCCCAGTACTGTGTGTGGCCTCCACGTGCCTGTAGACCTCCCTACAATGCCTGGGCATGCTCCTGATGAGGTAAGTGGATGGTCTCCTGAGGGATCTCCTCCCAAACCTGGACTAAAGCATCTGACAACTCCTGGACAGTCTGTCATGTCTGTCGTGTGTCTTTGGTGGATGGAGCGAGACACGATGTCCCAGATGTGCTCAATGGGATTCAGGTCTGGGGAACAGGCGGGCCAGTCCATAGCTTCAATACCTTCATCTTGCAGGAACTGCTGACACACTCCAGCCACATGAGGTCTGTCACGTCTGTCACATGTGCTCAGTGTGAACCTGCTTTCATCTGTGAAGAGCACAGGGTGCAAGTGGCGAATTTGCCAATCCTGGTGTTCTCAGGCAAATGTCAAGCATCCTGCATGGTGTTGGGCTGTGAGCAAAGCCTCCATCTGTGGACGTCAGGCCCTCATACCGTCCTCATGGAGTCGGTTTCTAACCGTTTGTGCAGACACATTTACTTGGAGTTATATTGTGTTGTTTGTGTTCCCTTTATTTTTTGAGCAGTGTATATACAGATAAGTCAGTAAGCTGCTTATTAAAGACTATTTTTGTGCAATAATCTCTACATGAAATGATGGATGTCAGTAAGCTATATCATGATGTTATGGGCATGCTGTAATCTGTAATATACAATTGCTGTGACCTCGATGATGATGCAATATCCAATAGTGTGCAAAAGAAAAGAAGCCATCCTGTAATGAACACCTACCTGGTTAAAGATGTCTTCCCTTATAGCCTCACAGTCCACTTTGTGCTTACAGACGAGACAGGATGCAGTTGCAAATGATCCTAAAATATAATTGATATTACTGTGGACGAACTATTAAAAAAAATAAGCAAGAGGGACCTATCACATGCACCACTCACCATGACACTGGATAATCCGCTGAACTCCAGCCACTTGTTCCAGTGTATCAATGTTTTGTGTATAATTGCGCAGCAGCTTTCCTTGTTTATCTAGCATAGATATAAATCTATGACAAGGAGAAGGTTCAAACTGCCCAGGGTAGATCTCCTGTAATCAAAGAAAAAATAAATTCAGCGTTTGTGTGTGTGTGTGTATATATATATATATATATATATATATATATGCATATATGTATGCATGCATAGTCTGACAGCAGGATTAATTCAATATTAATTAACACTTAGAACACATAACTTGGTTATTGTAAACTAGTCTGAGCATTCAAAGCACTGGTGGGAAACCTTGCATGTGTTTCCCACACTCATGGAAATGGCAGCTCAGGGCCTTTAATCGTATTAGGACCCCTTAATGCATTTTATAAGCTCTGTTTAAATTTCTGTTAGATTAAACATACAATACATGCAGCATTTTATTCTGTACACTTCAAGCACTTAATCTACCTCACATCCATGGTCAATTTAGAGTCACCAGTTAACATAACATGCATGTCTCAGGGCTGTGGGACAAGGCCCGAATACCCAGAGGAAACTTTCTGTGTGAACATGCAAACTCCACACAGAAAACTTCCAGCTGGGATTTTAACCAGGAACCTTCTTTCTGTGAGGCAACAGTGGTAACCACTACACCACTTTCCCACCTTATTACAGATCTTGTGTTTGTCATAAGGCACCCTCTGACCTTTCTATGACCTCTTCTACTTTTGTATTGTTTCCTGTTAACTTCTAAAAGGAAATTCAGAACCTGTTTTCATTGAAAATGTAAACAAAGACGTGGGAAGCACCATATAATATGACATTACAAGATTCAGCATGAGCTCATCTGTGTACTCAAGAGTACAACTGCATGAGATGTGACAGTTCACTGTGGTTAACCGATAACCATGTTATACAAGCCATGGTTTGGTGAACCCAACCACGAATGGATTACACGGTTATTGTACTGAAAATAAAAAAACTGATCTAAATACATTCGAGTTCTGTCTGTGTTTTACCGCTCTGCACCCCAGAGCGGCTGCGGCCCACCGCCCTACATTTCCAGCTGGTGTATTTTTACTGCTGTTTGTGTATATAAACACCTTCTGTACACACTATATTTTGACATTTTAAAAATATCAACACTTGGCAGTACATTGGGAATAAATACTATGATATGATATGTGTTAATTAAATATTTCACATTTTTACTCCCAAGTCACCTCAAACACTCTGGCAGATATTTATCCAGTGAGTGCAGACTGTAAGATCCCTGTTTACCTCACAAAACATCCACATCTATTTACTCTGGAGGAGGCTGTAAAACTTTGTGAAAAGAGTGAAAGAAGCTGACGAGTGAGAGAAGCTCACTTCTGTCCAATGGCTGCGATACTGAGGTAAGTTGTTGAGGATTTCCAGGACTTCTCCATCAGTAACTGCTGCTATTTTAGTAAGTGCTGCTGATTTGGCTGCTAATGTTGTGGATGACTTGGACACTTAGCAAATAAACTCACAAATGATGTGAGAATGTAATCAAACTGTTTATCAGAGGAAAGTGTGATTTTTTAGAACACCTGAGCCAAATAATGTTAACTTATAACCGGCTGTTGTTGATTAGCCGGCTCCTGTTAGCTATCCAGAGGGTCGCAGGTCTGATCTGCTGAAAATCAGTAACTGCAACAATATTGGGAATAAATGAGCATGAGGTGATAAGAAGGTGGATATGTAGATGCTGATCAGCATTATGTGTGTGAACTACAAAATAGTTTAAATATGAATACTCTTCTCTGTTCAAGTAGTTTCCATCACTTTTATTTCCTAAATGACCAAAACCCTTTAAAAGAGTTAAATGAAAGTGCAGATCCCGGTGCATCAAATCTTCTTTATCTAGTCATAATATTATATTTAATACACTACAAAGGTTTTCAGAGCACATTTATGGTTTGGAGTAGGACTCCAAATTAATTTTTAGCTGGGGGTTTTCAAAATATTTTTGTACTACTCATGTAATATCATTATTAATATATAATATTTAAACATATAAAACTCGGTGCAAGAGAAAGCAGACACCATGAACAAACCTTAGCAAACTTGAAAAAGGGTCTAGGGTCCCGTCTGAAGTACTCAATGTCAAACATAGATTGAGGATCTGGAAGATCAGGAAAATCTACAGCAAGCCGTGCATAAATTCCATCTCTGGAGCGGAAGTCTGGTATTCCACATGAAACGGAAACCTACAATAAATAAAACAGAAATTAGAAATAAATGCATGCCTTCAGACATAATGAACACAAGAGCTAAAAATCAAATAAGCAAGTGGTAATTTACACATTTCAGCTATCTGACACAGTAATAAATGCATACCCCAGCACCAGTCAGCACCAAGATCCTTTTACTTTCATGTAGTAGCCTGACCACATCTTCTAAGGTGTTAATATCCTTCCGTTTCTTTCTTTTTGGAGGCTCTGAGATGTTGATGATGATCTGCCACAATGTCATGTCATCTAAATCTGGTGGGAGTACAGTCTCAGGCAGCAAGTCCCTCAGGATGGCCCTCGGATCTGTTTCTCTAATGTGTTGCTGGATGAAACTGTAGGAACCTGCGTGTAGGAATATAACATCTCAGCATGCCTGCGTTTCCATATAATATAATCCTATTCCAATATGTAAATATTTTTAGGGATGCATAGAATACATGAGTGAATTAATCTTAACTTTGCAGTTCATTACTTCCCAAATTCTCTTAGTTACCTATTTGCGGTTGAGGAGTCCAGTCGCTGGAGCTGGCATGTGAGGATCTGTCATCCTCTTCGGTGATGTGGTCCGGTGTGACAGCCAAACCGTTGGAGGGAAGATCGTCGTGATCAAGAAAATCTAAGCACAGACACAGGGAAAATTAGCAAAATAAGACTAGATATAAGACGGGACTCACTTTAATAGCTGCCTGGAAAGCAGTCTCACTGCGGCATCGGACTCAAGTTAACTTTATACCGGCTAGCAAACGCCAAGTTGCATACAAAGTTTTAAGGAATAAGTTAAATGGACAAATTAGGGTGGACAGATTTCTGACTTCCGTTTAACAAAATAAAATTTAGTGGAAAAGTTTCCGTCTTCTCAACACCCACACATCTTTACTGTATTTAACGTTAGCTGAGTTAACTGTTTCACATGGAGCCAGTTAGCTCACCGGTTATAAAGAGACTTTTTCCCACCCTAAGTCACTTAAATACTTTTTTATATATAAATATACATATATACCTGCACTCTCCTCAGTTGTACCAAAGACGGTGGTGTCGTTCAGTTTCACAACTGGTTTGTGCGGCTCGGGGAGCAATACTTCCAGCCCATTGTTGTCTCCGCCTCGCGTCGCCGGGGCCTGCTCCACCGCCATCACCGGCTTCGCTTCCTTCTCCGCTGGCTGCGCACAATTCAACGCCGCCTCCCAGCTCTCTGCTGCCGCGGAGACACACGAGAACGGGTCCGCTTCGACGGCTTTTAATCCATAGTTAGTCACCGGACTGATTTTCGAAATCTTCGCGGCCGGTTCCTCCGTGTCGGAGGCCCCTGAAAAGGCCGCTCTGAGACTACTCTCTCCGTCCGCCATCTTCAGCCCGCAGAGCCGCCGAGCAAAGCCTTCCTCTCGGACAGCTGGCTCATTTGCATAACACACGTGACCCGCTCTCCTCCAGTAGTCCATAGCGGAACGCCCCCTTCACGTCGATGACATTATACCATAACAAAGTATTGCTGCCTTCAAATGTTGTCAGGTGATTTCTAATCATAGGTGAGCCCTCACGATGACTGTAAGCTGCGACACCTTTCAGTGAACCGCGTAAATACAGCAGATTCTATATTTACGTGTAGCCGTTGACATTTTAATTATCGCACCAGATACCAGTTACAAATATATATTTTCTCTCTCTTTTTCCCCGTACATCCTTCAGAACAATTATCCCTGTGAACGAAATTAAAATTTACAACATATTTATAATGTACCAGCGCATTTGCTTCTTGGCTCTATGAATCAATGAATGGATTTCTGACAAACGTGATCTTTACCTAGATCCCTGAATGCATCATACGTCACACAGTGGAAAGGGGCAGCTGGGCTCTCCCAACAACTCGGGAGATCTCCCCCCGACAATTCCAACAGTTTCATAGTGCCTCAAATCTAACGGTAGCTGCCAAAACCACCGTAAGATAAGCCCTGAAAATAGCCCTGGTTAGTGAGAGAGAGGTGGGCGCGTTTGGTAACCCTTGAACCGATCAGCTGTGATCCCGTGCAGCAGCAACAGCGTTCAAAGAAGCCATACGTGCCTCTCTGACAAATTGTTTATGGAGGCCGTTTTGAGCTGTAAACCAGAAGATTTGGAGGATTACTACGGGTTACTGGGATGTGATGAACTGTCATCGGTAAGTTCTGGTCAGTGGGTTTAAGATTCAGAGTATTTGCTGGGTTGTTTAGCGGATATTGCCTCGATCTATATAAGCCAATATTTATTAAGGAGCCGAGAAATGGAAAATGATCTAAAAATACTGCACGAGGGGTCAACGATCACCTGTACGTTGCCGAGGCAAAAAGAAAACGTATCAGTTCTGTGTGCCGGCTGAACCAACGGAGACCTGTTGATGTCGTGCGTCATCCAGCCAGCATTATAATTCATTTATGTACATCTAGTTCAGACATGCGGTCAGCGGGATATTTTTTATTTATTAACATCTTAGAAAAACAAATCCATCTGGTTTTGTGATTGCCAATTTTCAATCAATATATTGCCCAACACTCAGCAAACCTCAAAGACAGGCAAAGCTAAATGCCTCTAACAGTGTACTAGTAACAAATAAAGCTGATCACTTCATTAGGTTTCTCTTTTGTTGTTTTCTTACAGACTGAACAGATTCTTAATGAATACAAGATTCGAGCCTTGGCATGCCACCCAGACAAACACCTCGACAGCCCAGGAGCAGGTAAATGGAGCGTGCGCACCACTGCTGTGTCATATTTCACTTAATGTTTTTGTAGCAAGAACAGTGAAAGTGTTTAGCACCTCTTCATCCACGCTTTTCTTTCTGATGCCTCAACTTCAAAACAAATAATGTTAATAGAGAGATGTTTTCAGCTGCATACGGTTACTCTGTAACCATGTTAGAACCCATCTTTTTTTTTGACAGTGGCAGATTTCCAGAAGCTGCAGGAAGCCAAAGAAGTTTTATGCGATGAAAACAAAAGGAAAAACTATGATCTTTGGAAAAGAAGCGGTGTTACTATTCCGTTTCATGACTGGCAAGCCCTGAACGACTCAGTGAAAACTGTATGTATGTCTTTACTTTGGATTCTTCCAAACACCGTGCAATCTGTGTAACTTAGAAAGGCTGATTGTCTGTTTGCAGTCAATGCACTGGGCTGTGAGAAATAAGAAGGAACCAATGCTAGAGGCCTCCAAACCAGAACGCCCAGTTGCTTCACAAGCAGAGAGCCTTCACTGTGAGCAGGGGGAAATGGGGAAGCCTTCATGTGAAAGCATGCCATACTCAGGTAAGTGGAAGTAAGGAAGTGGTCGGTAATGGTCCACAAGCGGCATTTTTCAAGAGTGCTGTAGGATCCTTATTTTTGAAACTCGGATCAACCTTTGACTGATTGATAGATACTTCTATGATAGACCTTTGGTATATCTTTGATCTACTGGCACAGCAGGAAGGTGATGGAAATGCAGATGAGCTGTTCAAGAGCCCCTCTGGTGTTACATTTAGGTCGGAGGAGCTCTTTAGCACTCGTATTAAAGCGGGGCTCCACACCCACCCAGTGTTTTGTAAGGTATTGCATTTTGCACTACAAAGCTATCACTTTGCAGGGTCTCATTCATTTAAATGTGTTTTATTTTATTTTAGTTATAATTTCAGCTGCAGCAGTGATTCAAGGCTGTGCTGTGAGAAACCGTTGGTAGTCTCTGGAGCTCAAAAGAAGGTGATTTTACTTTTTAAGTTCTTTGAAGATGTTTCACCTCTCAGCTGAGAAGTACTAAAGGAAAAAGGACACTCTTTGGAGGATACCAGTGTTCACATTTTTAACCAGGAAGACAAACTCACACCTTATAGACTTGATAGAGTGGGTGAGGTCTCATAGTGGTTTCACCCAAAAATCCTGATGGGCATTTTTTTCACACCTCGGCTCACGTGATGATGCACATGAACAATAGTGGGTCAATGACCACCTGCAAGGGGACAACTCCAGCTAGGCTTTGAATACCTGGGACTCTCCATGAGAGGTGGAACATCTTCAAAATCTAAAAGCAGCCGTGTTGCCTTTTTTCAAGCTCCAGAGGCTACCAGGACCTGGATGACCAATGACCATCCTGTTGGTAGTTTCCTTGAAGTTTTAAGCATTGGTGAAGCTGAAGACTGATTCAGTTTTCCTGAGAGCTCACTGTAGTTTCCTTCTCCTTTATAATCCTGCCATGAAATGTTTAGAATAGATTCTGCTAAAGAGCAGTGGAAAGGACTTTGCTCTGAGACAGATTTTCAATTAGAAGTCAGTCATAACCTCTGACATAAATACTCTGCAAGTCAGTAGTACTATAGCAGCAACACGATAAGAGCTTTCACAGCTGTGATTATAACCTTTGCTGCAAGAGCATCAGTACATCAGCTTACGCCCCAAAAGGGCTGAGCTTTCTCCTCAAGCCTGTTGTGCTCTCCGTAAATGATCTGAACTTATTTGTATTACCTTCTTCTACACCAAACAACAGCTTTTTATAAAGTATTGACTTGTATAGAATTAAGCAACTTTTTCTTGTCGTTGCTGCAGGTGATCACTGCCATCGGCGTTTCCGTTGGGCTGCTGACTCTCCATCTAGTCTGCTGCAGAAGTTCAGAAATTATGAAGTTTAAATGTGTGAAAGCTTTCATTTTATTTAAGTGTCTTTGTGTTGCTGGACTCGTTTATTCACCTGAGGCTGTTTTATTGTGATGGCAGTTTTTTAGAGTGTGTTTAGAACTTGTACAGCAGTGATGTCATCGACTGTCTTAGAGAAACTGAACACTAAATGTCTAACTGAGAGAGATTTGTATGAATTATGTGAATAATTTATGCTGCAGATACTCTGGTGAAACTGTTTCGAGGCAAACAGTCCAGTATGTGTTATGCTATTTACATTTCTTTATTGTTATTACTGATTTTCTTCCTCAGAGCATATCTTCCATACCGTTCCTCACAGAGACACCATTCTCACACCAAAATGACCAGCTTGGCTATGAAACAACTGCTCCTTCTTGACATTTTCCCATGTTTGCAATATTTGATCATTTATTTCCCCCCAAAACAACATCCCTCAAATGTCTCCCTATTCAGGTAAATGGGAGGGTCAGAGTGGAATAATTACCTTCTTTCTCTGCTAAATTTTTCTTCAACCTGCTGATGACCCCACAGTTTCTACGGCAACAATTTTACCACCAAGTCATTGGAAAATTTCTCTTCATTTATTTTCTCCAAATGATGTCTTCCTCAAAGTCTCCAGATGCATACTTTTTCATCTGGAGGCATTTGAATGAGAGGCGTTCTATGTCAGTGCCCAATAGACTCCCATTATATTTATCATTAACATACAGTGGAGACATGATTGTGCCTGATCTTAGAGTATTGTCTACTGCAATGTGTGTATTTGTATTATTATTTAATATCTTCAACTTTGTCAGAGGCCAAATTAATTCCTTGAATTGAAACATTGAGCTTTTCCACTAATTTGCTTTAGTATGGCATAATTACACCTACGCTGTATTAGAGGCAATTCACATCGTCTGGTCTGGACGACATGTTTCACTGCACTGTTAGATGAAATATATTTTGAGCATCTCAAAGCTTTTTTTGTTGCTGTATATTTTAACAGTATCAAATCAAATGAAGCGGAGAAAGAAAAGAGTGATATGATTGATGTTGTCTTTTCTGGAAATGATGTTATAGTTAACTTCCTGCAAAATAAGTAAATATTACCTGTGAAAATGTCTTTTTGCTGCTTCCTTCGGAATTCTTTAGTTCCTGTCATATAAAGCACGGAGACTCAGTGTGCACCCAGTGTGATCTTCTGCTGCCCATCTGCTTCAAGGTTTGACATGATGTGCATTCATAGATACTTTACAGCAAACCTTGGTTGTAACAGTGGTTATCTGAGTTACTGATGCCAGTCTACTCACTCTCCTCTGACCTCTGGCATTAACAATGAATTGTGTGCATACCTAAATACAGATATCACTTGCCCATCTAAGCACAGGTGTATCAAACCCAGCACCTAGGCATGCAGACGGCTCCTACAAACATCTGTGAAAGAATGGGTCACTCTCAGGAACTCCTCAGTGAAATCCAGTGTGGTACTGTTATAGGATCCCGCCTGTGCAATGAGTCCAGTCTTGAAATTTCCTTGCTACTAAATATTCCACAGTCAGCTGTTAGGGATATTATAACAAAGTGGAAGTGATTGGGAACATCCACAACCCAGTCATGAAGTGGTAGGCCACGTAAAGTCACAGAGTGGGGTCAAAGGTGAAGTGCATAGTGCACAGAGGTCGGTAACTTTCTGCAGAGTCAATCACTA
The DNA here is from genome assembly GCA_015052665.1 of Apistogramma diplotaenia. NCBI lineage: Eukaryota > Metazoa > Chordata > Actinopteri > Cichliformes > Cichlidae > Apistogramma > Apistogramma diplotaenia. Next base: position 9,546 of record VOQJ01019341.1, read on the forward strand.
AAGATTTTCAAACTTCATGTGGCCTTGAGATTAGCTCAAGAACAGTGTGTAGACAGTTTCATGGAATGGGTTACCATGGCCGAGCAGCTGGATCAAAGCCTTACATCACCAAGCCAAGATGCAGTGGTGTAAAGCACGCTACCACTGGACCTTGGAGCAGTGGAGACGTGTTCTCCGGAGTGATGAATCCTGCTTCTCTGGCAATCTGATGAATGAGTCTGGGTTTGGTGGTTGCCAGGAGAACAGCACCAGTCTGACTGCATTGTGCCAAGTGTAAAGTTTGGTGGAGGGGGGGATTATGGTGTGGGGTTGTTTTCAGGAGCTGGGCTCGGCCCCTTAGTTCCAATGAAAGGAACTCTTAATGCTTCAGCATACCAAAACATTTTGGATAATTTCATGCTCCCAACTTTGTGGGAACAGTTTGGGGATGGTCCCTTCTTGTTCCAAAATGACTGCACACCAGTGCACAAAGCAAGACATGGATGAATGAGTTTGCAGTGGAAGAACTAGACTGACCTGCAAAGAGTCTGATAGAACACCTTTGGGGTGAATTAGAGTGGAGACTGTGAGCCAGACCTTCTCATCATCAGTGTCTGACCTCAGAAATATGCTTGTGGAAGAATGGTCAAAAATTCCCATGAACACTCCTAAAGCTTGTGGAAAGCCTTCCCAGAAGAGCTAAAGCTGTTATAGATGTAAAGGATGTGCAGACATCATATTAAATCCTGTGGGTTAAGAATGGGATGTCACTCAAGTTCATGTGTGTGAAGGCAGATGAGCAAATACTGTCGGCAACATAGTGTGCACTGACTTCCTGCCATGTGCTTGGCTAATTAGACGAGTACTTGAATAGGTGTACCTAATATATTGACTGGTAAGTGTATTTATCAGCTATTTCACAGTGAATAAAATTATATACCAACCCAATACTTGTAATGTAAGTGGTGTTCTGCTATCTGTATCTCTGAATATTATTCACGCAACAAACTGCAAACAAAAAGTGCAAATATAAACAAATATAAAAAACAACACATAAATGCCCAAATGTTTTCATTTATTGTCCCAGTCCCTCTGAGTTAATCTGATTTAGTGACAAATGTTAAATAATCAGCCCAATTTCCAGTTCACAGACTAATGCTGCACTTATTCTCCCTCATGAACAAGGTAATTTTTGTAAAATAATATTTAAATTCTAGTAAATTACTTGCATATACTGGCCTACTACCTTGTACATACGCAATTTGTTAAATCATCTGTCCAATAAACAGCACACTTTGACCTCACAGGGCAGTAACGGCACCTTTACCTGCTCTTTCATCTCCGAGAAGCCTTTTGTTTTTAAACCGAGCGAATCCTTAAAGAAGAAGCGAGTTACTGCTGTTACTGAAGAGTCCCTAAAAGAAAATTTAACCCGAAAAAGAAAGAAAAACGTTAAAACTCTTATGACAGCATCCAGCTTCCGTCGCTTGGTGTCGCTGTGGTGTTCGTGACGTCACATTTGAACAGGATAAAAGCACGAGGAGCACTTACGTTCCTCGCCGGGTGCGGTGGCGCGCGCCTGTAATCCAAGCTACTGGGAGGCTGAGGCTGGCGGATCGTTTGAGCTCAGGAGCTCTGAGCTGCAGCGGACTATGCCGATCGGGTGTCCGCACTAAGTTCGGCATCGATATGGTGCTCCTGGGGGAGCTCGGGACCACCAGGTCGCCTAAGGAGGGGTGCACCGGCCCAGGTCGGAAACGGAGCAGGTCAAAGCCCCCGTGCCGCTCAGTAGTGGGATCGCGCCTGTGAATAGA
>VOQJ01019341.1:24459-34459 GCA_015052665.1 Apistogramma diplotaenia
CAAAAAAAAAAAAAAAAAAAAAGGAAACTGGAACTCAGGTGTCTTTGCTTTGTAAAGTTGCCTCCATCAGACCTTTCTCTGATGTAGAGACAAACTCTGGTCACACACTCATATACACGTACATGTAGATTTTATCGAGTGCCGGGGAATGCATGAACTACAGTCCAAGTAGAGAAACACTGGTGTGTCTAACGGCACTTGTCATAGTAGCAGAGGGATGTCTTGGAACCTGCACGTACACACAAAAATAACATGATCCGGGGCAGGACGGTGCCTCCTCGAGCAGTTACAAAACATTTTCTGTGATCAAGCAGCGATACGCTTTTCTGCAAAGCTTATGTAAATTATATATTAGGGACTTATAACAATGTTTACTTTATAAGCAACACAATCATAGTCAAATATTTAGCATCTTGCTTCAATCACTTGGTTACTGAAATGTCCACATTCACACAAATTGTTAATTTTTCTTGTGTTTTGTTGTTTTGTTTTTTTTGGCTGATTATCATCTGAAATGTGGATACTTATGATATTGGACCTCCCATAGTTGTCTGGCAGGTTGCCAGTTCTTCCACCAGCCCCAGTTTCTGTGCTGATGCACCTGAGCTCTCCTGACCGGCCGCTGAACCAGCGCACCAGCAGGGAGGGAGGCAAACTATGTGTGGGCACTGGAGTATAGATGAAAGTGATCAAATCTTCACAAAGCTACACTTTATGGACTGTGTGTTTTTAAAAAAAATAGTATTAGTTTAAACCATGAAACTGTAGACAGATAAATGTAAGTTTTGTGATGAATAAAGTTCAAATTAAAAGTTAATAACTGCTGTTGTTTTCTTTTTTTTAAAAAATACATCTTACAATTTCCTATTTTTGACAAATGCTAAAAAAAACATCCTTAAAAACTATCAGGTCAAAATTTGTGCTGGATATGTTTACTTTACAATGCAATTATTATAATGCAATTCTGGATTTAATACACCATCCTAAACGCTCACCTGTAATTCCCACATGAAGCTTTGTGCTGGAGTTGCACAGATTACATCATCAGGGTCCCTCAGCTAATGGAAATAAATAAAAAAACAAATGAAAGGCACACACCAAACCAAAAGCTTACACCATCAAGTTTACCAAGTGTCTAACAAGCCATCTTCAGCACATTAAACTCCCAAAGAAAATGTCTTGATCTTTTTAATACCAGTCAAACAAAAAGACAAAAGTCTCAACAAAATAATTTAATTGCCTAATTTATTTTCTCCAGTCATATAACTTCAGTATGTTATTTCCATGTGGTAAAGGTGATGTAATTTCCATAAAAACTATGAACACATTATTGTTTAATATGATGTATAAACAGAAATAATAAATCAGGGGCATTTGTTTTTCTTGTATTCGTTCCCGCAGGAGATCAACTAAAAGATTTCCAACTAACGAATAATTCTCAGATTTCAGGGGAATGGTGTAGCATTTACAGGCAGTCCTGGATGATCGCTCCCTTCCTCGTTTCTGTTTCAGCAGGAAATCTGCCACCATCTGCTAATGAATCAGGATATTAAAATAAACGAAAAAACGCTGCGTAATTCTGACTCAGAATAATCTGTGACCGTTGGTTTCATGAGAATGGCAAAGAAATTGCAACAACCTGAAAAGTTCCCTGGCACTGCTCTGCTGACATGTCACTCACATTAATTATAATGTCACGTTTTTTACAAGAGAAATCCATAAACAGCCAGCAGAACGAACCAGCTGACGTATCTTTCCATGTATGAAATTTCTTTTTTAGTTTTTTATTATTTTTAATGTAATTATAAACATTAATATCTATTAGGTTTGGTCAAAATATGACTTTTTGTCCCACTTATAAATTACTGGAAGATTCTATTATATTTTGAGAGTGAGTAGGATAAAACCTACATCCGAACCCAGGATCAGCAGAATAGGAAACTCATGTTATGCATTATGAGTGTAATGGAGGAAACTGCATGTGTGTGATGGAGCAGCAGTAACGCTTAATATATTATACAACAGCCTCTGCATCACGTCACTGTATCCCAGTGGAGCAATTTTTTAGAATGACTGGCCGAGGACAAGATGGGGCAGGCTGAGGCAGGTGAGTGGATCAGAGGCTTTGATGCTTGCCTCTCACACATGTAAGGAAAACTACAACACACATGCAACTGTAACCAGTCAGCTGCGCAGTAGCCTCTGAAAAGCAATTTGATCTCTTATCAAAGTGTTTTCTTTTTTCTATGTAGGAGTCTTCGGGTCTTATTTAGAGCTTTTAATCTTGATCAACTCAGATACGGCTGAAATTATGAGACGGCTGTAACAGATTCTTGTAGCACTGAGACATGTGAGACTGGAAGGAAAGGCTGAAAATGTCATTTGAATTCAACACTTGACTTTGTAGCCAAAAAGCTGTCAACTTTTGAAGGTGATTTGCAACTTCTACATTCCCATGTAATCTTGAAACTCTGACATCATGGGTTGTCGCACGACATTTGCCTTGGAAAAACCCCTCATGGGACATTCAGAAAGTTTCATTCAACTGACAGCAACTTTGTTCCATGGAGAAGTCACAAGATTTATCACTTAGATTGGTGACCTGGAGCTGATCCGTTTAAGGCTGATGATAAAATGTTCATATAATTAAAGTGTGCAACGCTTGCAGCACAAATCTGATGGACCAAATGATGAATGAGGGGTCAGGATACAAGCTTAAATCGGTTTCTTTTTCATGCTTCCCCTAATTAGTTTTCATTTTTGTGAAAGTAAAACTTCAGCACATTGCAAAACTTTTTTTTTGTGCAACAGGCTGCTTTCTCTTCTACTTTCATTTTTTCTATAATTTTACCTGAAAAAACGGTCCAATTATTTTTTTATTAATTATCGGAAAAATGGGAAATTTGAAGATTAGTTTGCTGCGCTGGCTTTTAAAACAGATTTACAGAAGAACACACAAAAACATCTCCATTCACGTGGACACTTAAAGCCCCGTTATGATTCTTCTCCTGATTTGAGTCGTATGTGGGATTTGGCATTTGCAGCGAACATGAGAAACCTGGTTTAGCAGTTAAACCTTTTGGCTTTCCAATTATGTGATTGAAGGCGTGCCCTTAATATCACAGAGGTAGCACACCAGGCTGATTAAAACCAGGGTCAGGTCTCATTGAGGGGTCTGAAACCAGCAAGCTTACATTTTAGGATGTGCCACTCTCCTCTTCTCTTGTGTTAAAAATATAAAGCCAGTGCAAGCAGACTGAAAGCTCAGCTTAGCATATGGAAAACAATAAATGTATTTACATATTGCTTTTCTAGTCTTCTTGTCCAAGCAAAGCACTTTTATTCTGCCAAATTAATAACTTTGCTCATCAGAAATCTGAAAGCTCACAAAATAACAAGTTGCATCTTGTTTGTTCGATCTGTTGAAAACCAGTGAGTAAGAATTACAACATGCACCCTCTTCTGACGGTGGCCAAGACTCCTCACCACACAACAACCCAGATTATTGTATCGCATATGCATAACTGTTTCTTTAAAATGAATGAACATTTTAAAATGTAAGCGCTCTTCTCAAATATAAGCCCCCGGCATAAGAAAAAATCCCCGTTTGCCTGCACTCCCAGACTCGATCATCTTGTGCGATGCTTGAAAGCACAGGGAGTGGAGAGAACAGATGGTGTATAGCTGCTTGACACTTTCCATTTGACTTTTTTTTTCCTTCATCAGGGAGGAGTGTTGATGACATGACATGCCCTCTGCTGTCAGTGGCAGAGGTTTAAAAGAGGCTTCCAGATGGAGGGCCTGGCATTGACGTGGAGGAGACATGACTCTGGATGGAGTTTGTGTGTCATTCCTGCCTGTCCTCATATATGGGTTCACTGTGACATCACCCACCAGTCACCTCCAACATAGGACTTCAGCACAGGAGGCGAGAAAAATAAGCGGACTTTTAAAGGAACATTTATTTTGTAGTATATCAGAGTTAAGAAATATACACTGTCTGTCTGTGGTTATTACCCACACTGATTTACAGAAATCTTCTTCTAAAACACATCATTAAAAATATCTTTTTCGTTTTACTACAGATGTCCGAATGGCGCACAGTGCTCGTATGATGCAAAAACTGGTTGCGGTAATATGGATGGTGCATAGCGTCATGTTTCTCGTGCATCTTGTGCCTCAGGGAGTTGGAAATGTCTTCTTTTAGCAGTGACTATATGGCTTATGTCATTACATAATTGGATCAAGTGGGTTTTGTTTCCAGGGCAATGGAAGCAAGCACGTTCCAAACTATACTAACCAGTTCCCATTAACACACCCCTGAAAGCGCTGAGGGCAGAGAATATGGGAATGATTTCAAACTTGCTTCTAAAGTACATGTTTACATTTTAAAGATGCCTTTTTTGACTCAGTGGCATTAATCAGAGGGTCAGAAACTCTGGTGGGTTACATTCATACATCCATCCATCCTGTGGGTCTTTTGACAGAGCCCTCTCATTAAGTAGGACACCAGATGCTGATAAGAGCCGGTGACAGACACCCCCCCCCCTCGAAGGGAGACTATTTGCTGAAGAACGGGGTCTCTGACCTGGGACGCAGAAGCTAAAGGGAAGCTTTGTTGTGAACATGGCACGGCAGTAAGGATGGAGAACAAAGAGGCCTTCTCTGTCGGGCAGAAACCTCCTCCTTTGATCTGTAACTTCTACAGTGATGACAGTTACACCTGTGCCTTTGTGCAGGCTCTGTGCAGTGTTCATGTGGTGTTGGCTGGGCAAGGTAAAATGATCAGCCCCGCTATGACCCACTTGGTTTGCACATTATGATATGGTAATAAAATATTGCTGGCTCATGCAGTCTCTGGAGCAGAGGGTTGAAGAGTCTTAGATGAAATAAAACCCACATATGGCTAAAAGCAAAAGCTCAGGTGGAGTGTTTTAGTGTAATTATCTAATCAATTTGTCATTTTGCAGATAATTATCTCTGTTTTCTTACTGTTTACTGGATTACAACTTTCATTTTCTGCTTTTGTCTCACTACACACATTTTATCAAACTACAGCAGAAAGCTTTTTTAGGGGGAAACAAAGACAAAAGTCTCATAGTCCTGCAAGGCTACAGCGCAAATACTGCAGAGCTAAAGGCTGAGTGAATATTGAGCTGATTTGAATAAATGCTCTATGCAGACAGACCAGACATCCAACTATCCTCTGTCTGTCCAAGTGCAATTGTGCCCATGTGAAAATACGAGACTCTGGCAGCCACTTGGATTCAATGAAAGCGAGAATGTGTCTGAGACTGAGAGTCCCGCCTTGTATTACCTGTAAAAGAGGACAACTTGATGAACAGATGATACTGCAACCTGATTTTTCCCAACATTGTCTGGAGTTCATGTGTGAAAATGGGTTTTGAACTTACTTTTTTTTTTCTTTGATGAGACACAAAGATAAGTGAAAAATAACTTCTAGTGTTGCACAAGGTGTGCTGGATATGTCAGCACAGGTGAGTGAGAAAAAGTAAAACCACAGTCTGTTTTAAAAGTGAAAACTTCTCATTTAAAGTCACTTTGATGTTGATATAATATAAAACACTGAAATCTATAACACAGGCATACCCAGTAGTACATGGTAAGATTTCTTTTTTATTTCTTTTTAATGAATCTGTTTTGATCTGCAGTTCATGCCCAGATGTGAATGGTGAAGCAGCTGAAAAGAATAAGGAGGATCTGCTGGTCAAGTGGTCACAGCCAACTCACACTTGGAAGTAATGACAGCAGGACAGAGAAGCCAAAAGACATCAGTCATTATTTGAAATAGAAGCCAGTGCAAAAGTACTTTAAAATGCTTTTTATGGGAAAAAGTGCACTTTTTCCCACATGTCACTATGATGTCATTATGTGAATGTATTCCTTCTGATCAGTGTACTGGTGTTTATTTGGAAAATAATCCCATAATTAGGTACATTTTAGATGTTTGGGAGTGTGAAGGGCTTCACTGACGTACTTGGTCTAAAGTGACTGACTGGACACAGCAGGGCTGTTCACAGATCAGTCCGAGTCAAATTCAAATTGTTCTGATTGCAGGGCGATGTAAAGCCCGCGATCGTGCGTCATTTGTTGGTGGGGTAGCCAGTAGATTTTTCCACAAACAGTTTTGCTGTTCCTTAGCAATACTTTTAATTAGTTTTCCCTTCATTGTTACTGTGCTAACAGATCCTCAAGGGAGTCCATTTTTTAATGCAAGTAAATGGTTGTGCATCTTTAGACTTTATCTGCATTAATCAGTGTCGCTCAATCCCACTCCCCATATTTAAAGAAAAACCTGTAATTGCTTTGCAGCACATGGACACAGACTGCAGCGATTACAGCAGAGAACATCAAAGTCAGCTGCTGGATGTCGACTATACAGACAAAGTTTCGATGATTAAACTTGTGGTGTTGATGCTTTGTTGATTTTGTGTCCATATGTACCTTTTTTTTTTAAACACAAGAAACACTTGAATGTCAAAGAAAGGCTTGCTCCAACAGCAAGAAGTTCTGGAAAATGAATTTTTATTATATTAAAGATCATGAAGGGTGTTGGCTCTAAACATGAGACATTTAGCCCATACCTGCATTAGTGGTGACTACACTTTTAAATAATTTTTGCATTTGTTATAAATGAGTGATACATGTCCTGAAGGTACATAAAGTACAAGCTGTAAATGGTTTTAGGACTTAGATCATTTTCCATGACTAATGAAGGATGAATAAGCTGCTAATAATGTGCTGGGACTTGGGTTTGTATGGGCTGCTATCTTTGCTATTAAGCTAATGATGACCCAGACTATGGCTGCATTCCAGGAATGATGTTAGTGACTCAAACGCCTCTTAAGAGGAAGCACCATGTTTGGAGCAGAGATAATTGGTGGGTCTTATTGCCTAATCCTATGACTGGATTATATTTCTAATGACATGTCTGAGTGTTATACAGTAAACATGTACATTCTATCAGGTCATGTTGCACCTGCAGACACACTGAGAGCCCTCATCCATTACCTGCTCACACCTCACTGGTGCAGCTCAAAAATTTTAATATTTTGAGAGGTAATTTTGTAAAAAGAACACAAAACAAAACAAAAAAACTTGCACAATTTAATTAAAAAAAGATACATATTATATTTAAAAATATTCTATATTAATTACACATCAAAATAAACATTTCATGGCTTTTTTTTTTCAGCGTGGCGATTATGGCTTTTAGCTCATGAAAAATCAAGATCCAGTGTCTCAGATTACTAGAATATTTCCTAAGATCCAATACAGAACTTTGAGATTTCTGATTTACAATTTACAGTATGTTTAAGCATACTTTCAGTACTTAATTGTGACCTGTGTACCACAGACGACTGTATCAGTGCTGTGTGACATGCGGGGCGACCAGCTTGCTGCAGTGCTGAGGTGTTATTGTAGCTCAGGTTACTTTGACAGTGGCCTCAGGACTCTGTGTATTTTTGGGTCAGGTGTTTCTCCTGACAATAATCCACAGATTCTAACTGGCTAGCCAACCATTCATTGTAATAAGTTGGTGAGCAAACCATTTGGTAATAATAAGGAATAATAAGGAAATCATCCTCGTTACAAAGCCGATCAGTCAACACCAGCAGATGATATTGAACCCTAAATCTTTACAGTCTGCAGAAACTGCACATCTTTTTCTATCACACTTTTACCTTTAATTCAGTTCAATTCAATTCCAGTCAACAAAACACCTTAATGCATCTGACTTCAGCAGAAAAAAATGTAAGAGTAAGTAAGAAATGTAGTGCAGAAGATATTTTCCTGTCCCTCCCCAAAAATCCAAAACCAGGAAGCTGTAAATGGTTTGATAAAAAGAGTCAGACAAAATGGCACCACATTGTTATTTACTGCACCTGGCCTGACGGTTACTTTCCGACTAAACATGAGAGCGACAAAACTGAGCCAACTGTGCAAACACAATGGCAGCCACTGGTGAATACACAGCAGTGTTAAAAATAGAAATGTGGATATCTCACGTACTGCACAGGTAGACAATCCATTTTTAGGAAATATGTCAACTGATGCATGGGGGCAGGCGGGATATGCAGGCTGTGACACACACTGGTTTTATTCCATTATTCTCTGCCACCAGGGTTCCTCTCTCTCATTCACAGCAAGTTCCAGTTGAGGTGCATTGCTTTATTTTGCAGGGTGGGACAGCGAGTGCTTTAACACACTTAAGTGCTTGTAAAAACATGCAGACTGTCGTGATTGCATTATTGTATGAAAGTGAAGTCACACCGTGCAGTTTTTAAATAAGGTCCACTCAAACCCATTGGTTTACAAGATTGGGGATCCATAAGGTAGCAAACATACAGAGCATGCAGCGCTCCCATCAACAGGGTTAGACGCCTCTTGGATTATTGCTGGCTTTGGATTTTACGTCCTGCATGTTCTTATGCCGTTGGGGGACAGCAGCAGATGTTGACATCGACTGGCAACGAGTAAACATGTGACAACAAAGGTGTGTCACAAAGTTCTGTGGAAAGTGTTTTATTCGGCACATGTATGTAAACACAGAGACTTTATGCACCACAGCAGGAAGCTGTCAGCGCCACTATCAGTAGTCTGATGATTACCAAACACTATTTTAGCTGCAGTAGCCTGGTACCACTATCACTAAATGGCCTCGGCACCTCAGTGATGCAGTGTAGGTTTAAGATTTTGGATAAGATATGCAGCTGGATTATATATTACAATAATATCAATTAAGTAGAGTAATAACAATAGTCAACAAGTTATTTTTCCATGAAAAACTCTCAGGGCAGCCATCTGCGAATTAAAGCAAACCTGTGCATATTTTGAATAATCGCATAAGAGTACAAAGTCAATCAGCTGAACTAGAAAATAACAAAGATGCAACAAAGAAGAGACTCTGTGTGCACAAATGAATGCAAAAGAGAACAAACAACCACCAAAGAGACACAGATGAAATCCCAGAAACAAAACTGATTAAAAGAGAAGAACATGCAAAACAGCTCCTAAGAGATGAAAACTCACAACAAAGACTCTGATTGAAATGCACAATTATGATAATCACATTATGAAAACACCCACATAGACACATAAACAAGGAGGAAATACACCATCAGTGACAGCAGTAACTATAAAATGGTAAACTGAAGACAAATACATTCAAAACAACTGCAAAAAGACATTTTGTGCCGTTTTTGCGTTGGTGTGTGGTGTCGGTGCTCTCTCTCAGTTAAGCATCATTACTAACGTGTTTTGCTCGGTCAGCGAAAACACACTTCACTTCTTGTGCTGGAGATTTCTGATATTCTGCATCTTTCCCACGAGGCTCTGAGAAAAATCCTGCCACTGTGTTTATTGGTGTTCCCTTAGACATTTGATGTGTTGGTCGATTTTTATTTAGAATACTCTATTGTATATTTCACTGTTATGGTCTATCTGCACTGAACGAGCAGCTTAACATCAACAACCAAAAAAAAAAGAGAGATACTTATGTTCACATGGGAACAAGATACTTGATAAAGACATTTCATATTTCAATGCATAATCACTTTACTCATTTTCTGTTGTCTTGATTTTGATTTAAGGGCATATTTTCTTTCTTGTATGCACATATTTTTTTTTAAATTTATTACAGTATTTTGTCATAAGAGCTCAGACATGCACAGCTCCAGTGAGCTATATTTAGGAGAGACCCTGCCTCTGTGCCTGTGTACTGGCTGAGCTTTAACATCCTGATTACTGCAGTGATTGTTGTTCTTCAGCCTGTGCTGCTGCAGCATAGTGTTCTAAACAGTGGTATAGAGAGGGGCACAAATCAGAAACCTTAAGGTGACTAATGAGCCTCTCCAACCTCTGGGCTATGCCCCACCCTCATCACCTAGCTATGAGTTGTAGCTGCCTACCCTAAAACAGCAGGCTAGAACTGGCCTTGATCTAGATTAGCTTGATAGCTGCCATGTAAAAGTGGTAA
>VOQJ01019343.1:10700-29117 GCA_015052665.1 Apistogramma diplotaenia
GGCTTTTTTCAAAGGGTTTAAAGTGTTACATGACCCCCCCACTCTTTTTACTGGCAAAAAAAAAAAAAGGGGAAAAAAAGCCAGTGGCACAGAATGATTCAAGCTTGAGAATTGCAGTTTATTTGCTTCAAGACCACGAACAGTGCCCCAAATGACAGACAAAAGCTTCAAACCAACCCAATACTTCACCAGCACAAAAAGCACAAGTCAGCCAGTTCACTAACCGAAGCTCCTAAATCAAAAATCTCGACAAAAACAAAGCACTTCTCACCCATATTAACTGCTACTAAAGTCTTCAGTGTTTATCGTGTACTTGTTATAGAGATCTATTTACAAGTATTAGCCAACTGCTAAGAAGGCTGTCAGATTACATTTAATTCTCAATCTCTACTACAGTACTACCACTACTGTACAGCACAAATCTCTCAAAGCAAAACAAATGTTGGCTCTTCATTGTGAGCAGAAGAGGCGAGAAGCGGGAAGAGGTGGTTGTCAGGGGGGGTTTAAAACGCTTCCGTCATCCAGAGGTCCAATCACAGGATCAGCATCATACCCACTCACACAAGACCTGCATGTTAGCAAGCACCAATGTTAAGCAAGTCACACACATAATCTGGGATGTTTAGGGTGAACACATTTGCAAAGGAATGGGAGTCTTCCTTAAAGCTAATTGATAATTTTTTCATGTGTATTTGCTAAAACATGTTTTTTTAGTATATTAACAGCTTATATGGTAAGTGGACTGTGCTTTTTTTTATAGCACTTTTCTAATCACTCTGAGAACATCGCTTTCTTATTGTATGCCTAAGCACGTTGCATGCCATATACACACACACACACACACACACACACACACACACACACACACACACAGACTCCAATGGATCCATCGGGGGCAGCTCTGAGTTCAGTATCTTTCCCAAGGATACTTTGACATGCAGACCGTTCTGCTCGGATCGAACCATCGACCTTCCGATTAGTAGACGATTCGCTCTATTTCGTGAGCCACAGCTGCCCTTGACATAACTCTCCCAAAATGAATGGCTCACATGATGCCTTTCATTTTAGATTTGGTCTTATTTGTTTCAGTGCGACAAGAAGCAGTTTTTAATATACTTTTATTATTTTTCTTGTTTCTGTGTAGGACATGATGCTCACTGTTAAGAGAGATCAATATCTGCTGGAGAGATAATCACAGTAACCTTTTACTGTGAGACGTTGCACCACCTTGATCTCACCCTTTAAAAAGAACTTGCCATATAGAAAATGCAAAGGCAGTAAGCTCAGGAATGTATTTTTCTGCTTATGTTAGATAAGATTATCTTTCTTGCACTAAATGTAAGTCTGCAAATGGCAGCTCAAATTAAAGGTTTAATGCTGCTTTCTTTTCTTTTTTAAAATCCACCCTTTTGAGTGTGTGCACTAATGTACGAATGTTGTTTGGGTGGTTCAAAGTTGAGTTTAGTGCTGGCAACTTTATAAAAAAAAAAAAATCTTTTCTGCACTGCATCTCTTTGCAATTTGCTCTTTGACTGAGGTGTGTCACGGCCCTTATTTTCAGTTTTGTGTAAACGGTCACGGTGGCTCCTCACAGGCTGATGAATCTGGTTACAAACACATCCTCCGCTCAGATTGATTGCCCTTGCATGCATACCTGAAGTGAAATATTTCAATTTTGGCTCTATTTATTTTTTATTGTTCTGGGTGTTGAATTGGCGTTGTTTCAATGTAGCTTTCGAAGTGACCTTCATTCGCTACTTGCTTCTTTTAGTCTTGTGTCTCTAGTGATCTGTGGAGGCGGGGAGAGGGGTGTGCTGTGATTTAGTCGTCCTTCAAATCAGGTGCTCCGTCCTTGCGGCAGGCACTCCTGTCTTCCTTCTCTGGCACTTTTTCTCCCCCGTTCCCGTCGGCCCAGACGTTTTGCAGTACAGCAAGAACAATTCTGCCGAGAGTGTAAAAAGACGGGCTTATATTCACCGTATTCTGCTTCTGTCAACAATTCCTGATGGAGCTCCCACGTTTTTGAAATCCCCATGCAGACTTGGTTACTGTTCGGCTTGGCATGTGCCCAGAATCTGCCTCTGCTTGCTTATACAGTACGTACACATGTATGCAAACTAACAATATACAAAGTGAAACAGAAATTTGGTCCTGGGCCGCTCTGGAATTTAGTGAGTCTCAATTGTGGAGTCCACAGTTCCCCCGTGCCTCTAATCTCACTATTTCTACTGTTATCCCGCTGATGACTGGGATCTCTATTTATTCATGTGACATGGTGACACTTGTTTAATTTTTGTTTTTTAGTGTAGCTGGAGTTTATTTTTTTCTTTGAGCATCACCTAACCTTTTTGTTTGCATTGTTAAACACCTCGTATGTTTGTCCTTTTCTTTGTGTAGGTGACCTGGGCAGAGCAACAGGTGGCAAAACGGAGGAAAAAGAGGGATGTAGAATTTGTAGAACCTTTAGATCCCAAGTTCAGAGACCAGTGGTACCTGGTAAGTATAAGCGAGAGTGTGTACGCGTGTGTGCGTGTGTTTTAATAAAACTCCTTCCTGAGAAAAGAATTGTGTTGCAGCCAGGTAAAGCTTTCTGTCTATCTAAAGTCAATACAGGTAATTACATTTAGTGCTGTGATATTTCCTCAGGGTCTGAAAACAAACCTGTATGAATCCAGTATACCATTTTTGTGTGTGTGTGTTGGGGGGTGGGGGTGCCGGTTGTCTGTCTTGTTTGTAGAACAAGACGCTTTAGTCTGACTTCACCTAAAGGATTCTGCTTTAACAATAGCACACCAGCATGCACAGAGCTCCTTTCAGCTCTGAATGGCATGCTTCTTGAAATTGATGGTTTACTTTGGACCATAAACAGCGGTAACGGAGTGAGAGAGGGGTGATTCATCTCGCAGTGCGCTTGTTTTCAGTCGATTGATTTTTACATTCGACTTGAAGAATGCCACTGATACACTGGCCTGTTAAAAGCAGCATTAACAACTCTGGAGATTTTGTGTTCAGCCTCACTCTTCCTTCAATTACTGTGAGCTCGCTTCAGGCAGAAGATTATTCATGGTGATGCAAAACACACTTGTTTCACCACTTGTTCGAAACGTCTTTGCTTTAACACACTCTGTTTCCCCACCATGCCGGAGCAGTTAGTGGCACCTTGATAAGCAAATGCTGCAGGTTCGCAGCACTTGGAGTCTAACTCATAGTTAAGCCTGCATGCGATATGTATGGCTGTTTCATGTGGAGGTTGGGGGAGCACTTTTAGTATTTTTAATTTTTATTTTTTAGGGCTTCAACTAATAATTCTTAT
This sequence comes from Apistogramma diplotaenia, assembly GCA_015052665.1. NCBI lineage: Eukaryota > Metazoa > Chordata > Actinopteri > Cichliformes > Cichlidae > Apistogramma > Apistogramma diplotaenia. The sequence goes on from VOQJ01019343.1 coordinate 14,014, forward strand.
CATTCATAATGTCCAGCTAATCCTCTGGAGAGCACAGCAGAGGATTATACCTCTGTCTGTTTCAGCCTGGCAGCAATTAAATAAATGAAATAAATAACTGGTTGTCATTATAAAAATGCATTTTTTCGGGGGGCTGGTGAATATTAGTGGTGATATTCAATTGTGAAAGATGTGGCAGAGGTTGAGGTTTCCGCTCTTCTCTAAATGCAGCAAGTCTAAGCCTCATTAAAACTGAACCAAGCTGACCACAGGAGGGTGTGAGTCGGCCTGTTGGCAGGCTATTCTTGACGGACAGATGCCGATGGTCAGCATTTGTTGTTACAATGAATATTTAATGTGTCATATTTATCAGGAAAGAAAAGTCTAATTAGACTAATCCTGCAACTGATGAATGCTGTACATACGCTCAAAATATGAACGTACCAGAGGGAATGCTGAAGTGAAAGGAGACGGGAAAGATTTGATCTGCAATATTCAAAGTGAAACCTTGTACATGCCTCTCAGATTTATTATTCAGTGAGCGTGTCAGCCACAAAAGACCTTTTCAGTCTGAATCAGGATTGCAGATCATAGCTTTTACATTTAATTGATTTTCCTCGTGATGGTTTAAAAAGTGTCAACAAAGTTGAGGAACAAAAGTAATTCTGTCTGGTAAACTGCACTCGCATGGACTTGAAATTTAAGAAGAATATACAGTAAACGGCACATCAGACACGTTATATTTTAATGATGCACTTTGGAAAAAAAAAAAAAAGAGCTTTGAACTAGTTGAAAGAAACACGTGGCTTTTGACCAAAGGTCAAGCTGAATGTCAAAAGCCCATCAAAAGGCATACAGAATGATCACTGCTATTTTCCACTTCACCATTGCTCTGCTTGGTATTAATAATAAATGTTAGGTTTTCTTAGCGTTGGGATACTGAAGATACTGTTTTTGCTCCGTTGGGATTTTTTTTTCCTCTCTATACAAGAATGAGTAAAATTCAATAAGCAGCACCTTTTAAATGCCTTTGCGAAAAAGCTCAGCCTTCATCTAAATTTATTAAATTGCTTTTAATTAAATTTTTTTATTGTTAGTCATCCTTCCAATCAAATCCAATCCTTTTCACATTCAGTTCAAACCAATTTGTCAGCACACAGATATTTCTCAGATAATTAAATTCTTTGTTGGTTGTTTGCTCTCTTTGCCACTCAGTACAACAGTAACCACCGCGACTTGAATGCCAAAGCTGCGTGGGAGCTGGGCTACACAGGTAAAGGTGTGGTGGTGTCCATCTTGGATGATGGAATAGAGAAGAACCATCCCGACCTGATGCAGAACTACGTGAGTGGCACTTCTAATGGGCCTTTTCAAATGATGGTTTTCATGTAGAGGGGGCTTTAAGGATTGTAGAATTATTTCTGCAGTGATGCTCGGCTTATATTTTTCTATAGTAAGATTTATAAAAATAATATGCAATCGTAATTCCACAACAATGGCAGTAAAGCAGACTGATTTTGATTTCCAAATCCATTAAAATGTTTTGTTGCGGCTGACTCTAACAGCTTATCTGTCCCTTCTAAGGACCCAGATGCCAGCTACGACGTGAATGATGGTGACCCAGATCCTCAGCCTCGATACACGCAGCTTAACGACAACAGGTAGAACTCTACTCACATAAGAACTTAATTTACTCTTGGCCTTTCCTGAAAACATCCCCTTCTTTTTTCTGTGTCAGGATAAAATTACACTTGTTTATTAATTTGTGCGCCTCACTGTTTTTTTTTTGTTTTTTTTTTAAGAATTTATTAAACCTTTATTTTACCAGGTGAGATGTTTGAGAACCAATTCTCATTTATAGCTCATAGCTAAACAGGTTGTGTGGCTGTTTCCCATCCATTGTTAACTGTAGGGTCATCAATTTTGAGGGAACATGCAATGAAATGTGAAGTCCAGGAGATTTTTAAAAAAAAATAATTATGCTTTACAGAAATATGTCACTGCCTCTTAATAAGAATCTTACTCCTATCACATGCAAACTACACAAGTGTCTGATTTGATTTGGCCTTTAAAAGTCGGTTGTTTCTTCAGCCTGGATAAATCTACTGACGGATTAAGGTAGTGTGTGAAGAAAACGACTTTATTGCAGTGGCATCTGCACATGGCATTAGTTGTTTACCACCATAGTGATGTCTTGCAGAGAATTGATTGAATTAAGTTCATCAGCGTTAATGAAACAGCAAAGCTCTTGGCTCTGGAGGACCTCTGCTCATCTCCCTTCATTCTCATTGCTTGCCTTCTTTCTGGGTTTAATTTCTGATTTGCTGTAATCTGCTGCTTGTGGGCCTCTGACCTGAGAGGCTTTTTTTTTTTTTAAACTCGAGGCTTACCATGATTACTGATGATGGGGAGAGTAGATTATACTTGGGCATGAATGAAAATGCAACAGGACCCTGGAGCAGGCACCATCAATATGGAGGCCAGAGAGATACAATCAGAGTGGCAAAGTGGCCCAAACATATTGAAACTGTGCTAATGCTGCATCAGCTCCTTGAAGGCTTTGTCGAACATACAGGAGTTTGGGGTCTGATTGTAGTAATTTAATTGCTATCAAATTAGACATAGTTTACATTAATTTAAAGCAGAAACAACAACCGTTATCAGCACAAGTGTGAAATGGTGAAACAATACAAACAATATGCCCTATGCTTTCTAATTTAGCCCAGTTAAATGTTTTTAACAGCACCAGTGCCACAAAATATTTTCTCCACGATTGACACAAACCTTAAATAGAGGAATTTCTTGTGGAAGAATGTGGAAAAACATCCCTCTGGTGCAGCTCCATATATCCAAAATCTATGCCAAGGCACGCTTAAGCTCTTCTAGTTGCTCATAGTGGCCCAGAGCCCAGCTAAGACACTTACTATTGATGTTTCCTTCATTTTTGGCTTCACCTCTTTCCAACCCTTACTCACCTCGGCCCTTATCTCCTGCCACCCAGCTCCCTGTGTCTCTTATTGCTGGAACAATTGACTGTGTGTGTGTGTGTGTGTGTGTGTGTGTGTGTGTGTGTGTGTGTAAGAGAGTGAGACAGCAAGGGGACTGTGTGTGTGTTTGTCTGTTACCATGCTTTACCGTGGGGCTGATGCAGATGCATGTGTAAACAGCCTGTGGCAGGCATGAAACTGCGTAAGGTTGTGTTAAACTGTAAGTGTCTGTTCCCAGCAGAAAGCCCAACTCTGTTCACCTACATAAAGCCGTCTTTCTCTCCCAGCATACAAGCAGCAATGAGGACCATTCACCGTCATGTTTATCTAAAACAGCATGTGATCTAGATGTTTCTTTTTCCAAGGTTTCTCTGACTCAGATCAGGATGGTTTCCAAATCTCCAGATCTTCAAAAGCTGACAGTCTTTTACAGAAATAATTGTTTTTTCTGTGGACTTTTTGAGCTGCTGGATTATAGCAGAAAAAATTATAATTGTGATTGGTCAATAGTTATCTTATTTAACAGAAATATTCATCAGCTTAACACGCAGAAGCGAATTTGAGCTCAGACCGGTGTCTTTTTGAATATAAAGCACTGCAATAACACAGCCTTGCCCAAGGTGGTAGCTACAAGCTGGGGCAGAATTGCACAGCCGCCACGGGGAGAGTGACGGCGCAGAAGCCAATAACTAACTGATACACTGGTGCACTTGTGCACTACTAAAGCGAACCCGGTGAGAGACCCTTATACCCTTTGCAGCTATAGTGTCGGTGTTCTTTTCACAGGCTCTCCAACAGAATTCCTTACTTCACTTTGCTCAGGAAACCTCATCAAACAGCTTATTAGTTAACTAGTAAAACACACTAGTGTTAAGAATGAGCAGAGAACATGGTTGTTCAGAAACAGATGGACAGCAAATGCTATTGAGCTGCTGAAAGATTTAAAAAAAACAACAAAAAAAATGTTGTGGTTATGCAGCACAAAATAACCTGCAGCATCAGTGGTGGACTTTTCTAAAAGAAGCCAGAACCACTTTTGTTTCCTTTTTATTTTTCTTCTTCCACAGACACAGCTTGGACATCTGTATGACAATATCATGTCTCAGAGTGAAGCAGTTTAGGTTTTACACAACGCTGATGGTTCTGCCAGCTGTGGGTCTGCATACTGATCATGTTGTTGGCCTTGGGCCTGCAGCCAGCTGTAGTTGCTGTAACCCAAGTTAGTCCTTGTGCCTCAAGTCTGCCATAGGGCTTGTTCCTGCTGTAATCAGAACAAGACTTTGCTGAAACTGCTCTTTGTTCACAAGGATTTCCTATTATCCTTTTTTGAGGCCTGAGTCCGGAGTTATTGAGCACTATATCACATACAAACGGTGTGTCAGCATTTCTATGAAGACGATTATATTTTTTTTCCCAAGGAAATAAAGTGAGCTTTTAATAGCAGCTCTGCAAAGAATGATAATTGAAGGTCTTGAAATGTGTTTCACTAAAGTCTTTTTCATACTGTAACTGCTCTCTATAACATGTTAAGAAGAAAATTGTTACTTTAAGCTGTGCAGGTATGTGCCCTTCAGTCAAAAAGTAATGTTAGTGAGGTGTGAGGACTGAGTGAGACTTTGCATGTCTAGACGCAAACATATACGGAAAACTGATTTTAATTACGGATGTGATGATGCATAACACTTTAATTTCTATGTATGTACTCTATATCTGTGTAACTCTCTGTAATAAGGGCTTTCTGACAAGCTTGCCAAACTACATCTAACAGAACGGAAAATTTATTGCGGAAGAAGGACACAAAAATAAGGCAAGCGAGTTTAGTCCTGCAAATCTGAGCTTGCTTAAATAGTTGTTGAACAGTTGGTGAATACTGAAGAATATTGACATTAAAATGTATTAGTTTTTTTTAAGCAGTGAGTGCAGCTGAGAGTTAAGTTTTTCAGTGTCAGGGACTTCCTTATTACAGCAGAGATAATTAATCTGTGAGACTTGTTAACAGCTGATTGAACACTTCTGCCCTTGTCTTGACAGGCAGCACTTTGGTCCTGCAGATCATGTCTCGGAGCGATTTCACTGGAGCACTTCCTGTGATGATGTCCAGCGCTGTGCTGTCAGCTCTTTAGCCTGAACGCTGAGCATGAGGTTCAGTGCAGATTTGCTTTCAGATGATGTCTTCTCAGGACCTCAAAACAGTAGAAATGAGGACAGTCAGTGAGGCAGCATTCATTCCTTCAATCACGTCTTGCTCTCATTATCAGGACTGGAAGCTCCCTGAGGCTAATCTTTGTGACTGATTATCCTGTTGACAGATGAACTCAGAGTCATAGTTTCTAATTAGATATGGAATCAATCTGCATTTGGGGACTTTGGGCAGTAAAGTATTAATCTTTCACCGACGGTCCATTTGTGATATTATAAAATCTTTTCCTCTTTTTTTTTTCCACACAACCATTCACCTGATCTGCGTCACATCCGAGGACGTGAAGTGCTCTTTTGCCTAAAAGTTGTTTTTTGTTATGTTTTCACAACAAAAAGCTTTCAATCATGACATACATGCATACATGACTACAGCTCAGTCTAAACTCCGAACTGTACACAAACCTATCGCCACCTGATGTGAATCATTAGTAACTGCTTTTATCACCACAGTGGTCATTTAAAAGCAGGCAGCTAGTAAAATTGAAGTTTTGGTCTCATATCTATTGTGGTTGGCTCGATAGCTCTGCAGCTAAGCCTCACTTTGGTCGTATTTGTGCTTGTCTGCAGTGAGACACGTATGCACTCACAGCTGTTCTCTTTTCGAAACTCACACAATATTTATGCGCGTGTTGGTACCTGCTCTACTTCTCATGCACACTTTGGCTGCTTTTTTTTTTTTGTTTGTTTATCATGGCACCTCACACTTACACTCACACACACACACTCACGCACACACAGACACAGGGCCAACCATGCAAATATTTGAGCCTCTGCATATAATATCAATCTAAATAATGTCATATCTCGATTGCAGTCAAAGACTAATGCTGTCGGATCACTGCAAGTAAATGTTGGGAACCCAAATCAGCTATGTATTTGCTGACACATCCCATTCCCCCTGCGATAAATGACTGCAATAACTCACCCGTGCTGCAAAGTGCAAGTGTCCCCCTCTAAACAGGGACATTGTGAACGGAGGCTGCACCAGTTTTAGCTCAGCATATTGGCTCTGCAGAGAAAGGAATTCCTGAGATCTAAACACTGTCGGTTAAACTCCACGCAGATGTGTTATGGTCACAACCCTAAAAAGTGATACTCAAATGAAATTTACTACTCATGGGGAATAAATTAAATGGACTAAGCTTCTTTCACAATCAGAATTTGCAAGTATTTGGCCCACAGATGCACTCTTCTTCTTCTTTATTTATTTATTTTTATATTTATAAATTGACCTCAGCAGTGAGTGGGAGCAGCAAAACGATGTCATCTTGTATCCATTTCATTTCTCACAGGAAAATGATTCCCTAAACCATGATTATGCAAGTAGTTCTTGTATAATCAGGGTCAGTAACTCTGGGCTCTACCTCCTGTGAATCATTTGTATCCCATGAACAGCCTGGTATGTAATTGACTAATGTATGTGTTAGAGGAAGACTTGGTGGAAAGTGGTTCATTTACACACTGGAGGGATAGGCCTGTGCATGCCTGGCATCCCATCAGACACCTGAGCTGTTTTTTTTTTATTTATTTATCATCAGCATTCTCATCAAAAACACAGATGCTGTAGGATCTCCAAAGTCAACAGACTTGCACCGCTCGGAATGCTGTGATAAAGTTCTTTAGAAAATCCAGATTTTTTTTTTTTTTTTGTTTGGGTGTCTAAAAATATGTTTTTATTATCCATCTAGGCCTCTGTTACCATCTAAATGGCATCCTGTGACACATTAGAGACATCACACTTATGTTGCCTCTGGCATTGACATTAACCTTTGCCCTCTTAGCTCATCATGGTGTCTACCGGGATATCTCGAGAATGGCAAATGAAATTGCAATGCTCCGACCTTATTTTATTATAGCCATGTCTTAAATGAAATTGAAAGTCCTTAGAATGAATTCACTTAGTAATGTCAAATGGGGGTGCCTTATGGCTCCTGTGACTTCTGACTTCTGTGTTAACAGATGAAATTGCATTTCAGGTAGCACAAGCTGTGGGATTAAGAATTTATTTAATGCTCATTTATAACTACTTATAGCTCTAATAGCTGTCTACCCTCAAACTAAATGACTTTTTTTCCCCTATCCTGACATCATATGCAGCCCATTTTATCAGGGGAGGCTGTTCACTGCTGATGGGGTGTTTTGATTATTCGGTTTGTGGTTTGGCAGATTACCCAGAGTCCCTCAATGAAAGCCTGCTGGCTAAGAGGGTTCCTTCAGTACTGTCCACTGTATCTGTTGTTTCCTGACGTATCACAGCATTGCCCAGGACCCAGCATTCCTGTCTAGGAATGGCTGCAGTCCAGTGGGGATTGCGCCATGCTTTGGAGGGCATTAAGAGTACATGTTCATCTGGCAGGCCATGGGAATGCACTTGATTGGAATATGTTCCTGAGCCCTTCTGTGTAAGCTTTTTGTATCTCTGCCTGGAGCTGGATCGTGCTATGGAAGTTCAAACTTAATCAAAGACATATTGTGATAATGGCTAATGCAATTCACAATTTCCTTCCATAGTATGTTTATTTGTTCTTTCACTTGACACTCTTTGGGATTTAGGCTTTCCAAGGTTGACTTTTTCTACAAGGATGTAGGTAATGCACACTTGTCTCCAGTCATTAACTGATTTATATTTTAAAATATGGATGGAATTCTCATTTGTTTAAATGAGTTGAGGCCAGAGAACTGTTCCCCTTGAGTGTGTTTTGTAGAGTCGGTCTGCAGTTTGACCAGAATCTTTGTTTGACAAGTGCACTACCTGTCAGTGTGCGTATATACAGTAAAAGGCAAGTGACACAAGGATAAGCATTCTGACTTTCTCATTCTTTCTTTCTTTTTAAGGCATGGGACACGATGTGCCGGAGAAGTGGCGGCAGTCGCCAGCAATGGGATCTGTGGAGTCGGTGTGGCCTACAATGCAAAGATTGGAGGTACGGCGTGGATGATTGATTTGATCTCACAGAGGCAAAAGTTTCTTTTCCTTTTTTTTTTTTCTCCCTTGGACTGCCAGAATAGGTGAAATGCTTCTTCTGCTACGCCTGTGTTATTTTCAGCCCATTTCCCAGGCACAGCATGCCACTGAATCTTTTTGAACATCACCACAGTTGTTATGTGGATTGCCAGTGTGCTATAACTGTAATGGTTTTGCATGGAGTAACAGTGCTGAAATGCACTGAAATGGCACAATCCCATAGCTTTTATTGAATCTCCATTAGCTTTAACTGTGTGTGGTGCATATTAAACAAAAACGGCTAATATACCTTAGTTCGGGTGTTCTCTTTGGACAGACTATTCTATCTGTGCAGCGCCATGAACACCCATAAAATATCAGTTAAATTACCTCCTTTTTGTGACGGTCCTTAGCCAAGGTCAGTGCCCTGTCTTGCAGTTTTAAACACAGATTTGGATTGGCCCCATTCTCCAGCTCTCTGCATAGATTCATAAAACTCAACTTTGTAGGTTTTTTTTGGTTTTTTGTTTTTTTTTTTGGTAATTTTGCTGACAGACATCAGAGGAATAAATCACTAACTTGGTATATTTACAGACACCTTGTTGTGCAGATAGTGTCTCAGAAGAAATTAGGGGGCTCCTTAAGGTTTAATTAATGCAGCATAAATGTAAAACTGCAGTCTTTATACTTTGTAGAAGGCAAGAATCCTGCTCTAAGATTTTTTTTTTAAAAGTCATGTACCAGACAGCCAGAAATCGGATTGTTATACACATTTGGCAGGGTCTTGTTGGCACCCTGCAGAGATGTCGGCTCCTGCTGTTTTCCAGTGATGCAACCAAGAATTGACTATGTCACACAAGCCAATGAAATGTCATCACCTAGTGTGTGTCTCCATTGCTATGCACATGCAGAGTGTTGTTGACTTTCATCTTTTACCCGTTTCTTTAATTAAGTAGCTTCAGTGAAATAAATAGCAAATGCATGTTTGTGTCTAAGCAAACAACTAAAAGCAAAACATATGTGGCAGATAGAGCCAAAGTACTTTTCTTTTTATTACACAAGGAAAAAAAAGACATCTTAAAAAAAGACCCTAAAATGATTAATTTCTAACTATTTTCAAAATCTGTTCCTTAAACTATTTAATTATTATCAGCTTCCCCTTGTGTGATTTTTTTTATTATTTATTTTTTGTGTAATCTTTTGTACTTTCTAGTGTTTCCTAATGCGTTTCTTTGTTAAACGGTTTTAGTGAGGTAGCAGTTGTGGTGTCAAGGTGCAGCTGCACACAGATGAATAATCTTACGCAGGGTGTTTGGCCTTAGGGGTCGGAGTCTGCTGCGTACCGCTGTTAGTTTCATCTTTAAATGATGAAGATGTGGAGGAGCAATCAGAGGTTCCTCATTCGAGAATATACAAAAGCAGAGAGTGTGACAAAATATTTTGAAATATTAATTTGTTTGTTCTAAAAAGGGTTCTGCACCCTGATGGGCTGTTTTTGCTTCTGCCTAGAAGGAGGGAGCAGCTTTATCGTTTCAAAGGAAGCTTCAGTAGCTTTTTGATTTTCAAGCAAATATCAGATTAGATTTGTATAATATTTTCCATGTAAATTATTTAATCTTTTGTCTTTTCCAGTTTTTTTTTCTTCACAGCAGGATTCTAAAATTCCAGCTGCATTAAATGGGTTGTTAGCAAAGAAGTTGCTGTGGAATCATTGCTAATGCATGTGCACATGTGTTTTGTGTTGATGGTGGCTTACTGCCTGTTTTGGTGCTGAGAATGTGGTGTTTTGTAAGTTCTGTGGTGGTCTGCTGACACCGGGACTACACATACTGTAGGAGATTATTTATCTAAGTGTATGCTCTCGCTCATTATGTCTCTCAATAGCTTTCTGCTTAGTTCCAGCTGTGGTACAGTTTGAACCCTGTCAAATAGTGTTTCATCTAGTCTTTACAGCTATTCCTCATGGCATGCATGAACATAACACATGGAATTCAGCCTTTCTACCTTATCAAACTATCAGTTTGTGGTAATGTAGGTTGAAAATGCGGTGGACTCCTATGGTGAAAATCTCCATGCTCTTTATCTGCACTTAAGGCTCTTTTCAATCAATAAAGTCAAACTAGAACTAGCATTCAGAAATGATGAAAGGGGGGAAAAAATCCTTAAAGCATTCGGCTGTTTTTCACACAGAATAACACTTTCTTTTCCCGAGCTCCACACAACACAGCAACAGGAGTTTGTATTGTGCAGATCCTACAGTGGCTCTGAACAGCTGGAAGCAAAAGTCCTTTTCAAACATCAGAAACAAAAGAGAGAAACACATTTATTGTTCATGTAGTCATTATTCCATGAACGGCAAGGTGGCGTGACAATGCTACGGTGCAAAATCTTTAGTATCTCTACAAGATCACCTGCCGCTTTATCACCCACGGAACTGAGGCTCAGTCAGCCAGAATACTCTCCCGTGAAGTACTTTCATGGATGTTCCAAACATAGATTGCCTGACTGGTTTCATTCTTCCAATATTCATAATCATTATTATTATTCATTATCATATTCAACTGCGGTACATGCTGTCCCCAAAATCAGTTGGAAAACCTCAGTTCTGATAAAACATTATGCGATCTCCATACAAGATGCAGCTCTGAACCAAAAGCTACTGTACCATTCAGAGAATCACTGCCTCAGACTCTCCAAACCTCGTCTGAAAATTCATTCTGGTTTATAACATCTCACCACTGCTCTCAGCTCAAGGAATCATTCATCGTTTTATTTGCTTTTATGCAGTTAGATGCCAAGATCCACTTGTTTTCTTTCTCTGTTTTTTTTAAATATACAGAAATGAAAATAATTTAAAGATTTAGAGGCGTTGGGATACTCTAGAACTTGACTATCCAGGATTTTAAGCAGCTGCAGGAGATGCTCGAGTCTCCTCCATCCAGCTACATTATCCTCTCACAAAAGTATATGCTGCCATGGAAACACTAGTAGCACAGTGACTGGTGCTTTTGGAGAACTTCAAAGAGCAGCTGGTTTGTCAGTGTAAACCATATATAAAAGCATGGAGTAACTTGACCTGCAATCAGAGCAGGAAATTACTTAGTTATTATAGTGCCTTCGATGCCCCCCTCCCCCAGCCACTTTTCTTTTAGAGAAACACTCGTTTCATTGCAAGACGACTCTCTGAAGAAATAATTGGGTTAGGCAAACTCCTACTCAGTGTTGCTATCCTGCATTATGTTTTTGTATTTGCTTTGTCAGTGGCACAGCACATCCTTGCTATCACTTTTACTTTGCTTTATAAATAAGCTTTAGTTGAAGCCTGCCATCAGGCACTGTTAGGAATTGTTCACTTGTCTTGAAATAAGAGCAAGTTTGATCTCATTTACACTCAGACAGCTGCACTAATTTTATGCAGGCACAAGGAAGAAAAATTGTTTCCTTTCATCTTTTTATCTGAGTTTTCAGTCACAGAAGTCTGCGTCACACTTGAGGTAGTTCACCCACAAACCTGCTCAAACACCAAAGAAAATCAATAGAGATAGTGTTTGATTTACGTGATGGGCTCCATAATCACAGTGGGTAGACATAAAACTAACAACAACGGCATGCACTGCAGCACTGCAGGAGCTTTACAAATACACATGAACACTGAGCTGGATTGAAAACTCGTGTAAATATGCAAATGAAACACCACGGCAGTAATGTTTCGTGCCTACACCTTGCTGAGTACATTGTCATCTCAAGCTGCGACACTATGGCAACTCTAAGCTGCAGACTACAATAACAGGTTTCTGCAAGATTGTCCTCAACATCAGCATTTTGCATCTTTCAGTGTGATTTTTAAAACAGCAGCAATTTAGTATTGCACTTATTGTATTCATATACAGTTAAAAAGTATCAAAATTGTTGCAGAAGGTTCAGTGATTTATGTATTTTTATATGCATTTACAGTACCAGTCTAAATATTGGACACACCTACATCTTCTCATTCAGTGGTTTGTCATAATTTAAAAATAATATGCATTATAGATTAATACTAAAGTCATCCAAACTGTGAACAAATTCATAGGGAATTATTTAGTGAACAAAACAAGGGTTACAGCTTTGCATATCTGTGTTTTCTCTGTCAGCTTTGTGAGCTATTCACCTACAGTAACAGCTGTGCCTTGTCAAGAGTTAATTTCTTGAATTTCTTACCTTTTTAATGAGTGTCAGTTTCAGAACATAATCTTGACCAGTTTCAACGTTATGATGAAACTGGCTCTAATCAGGAAAGGAAAGCCACAGGTTTCCTGTGTTGCATAGGATAAGTTCACCAGTTACCAGCCTCAGAAACAGCATCCCAGATAAGAGCCCACCTAAATGCTTCAGAGTTCAAGCTGCTCACACATCTCAACATCAACTGCGTGAATCTGGACTTAACGGTCAATTTTACATCAAGCTGACTGAGAGAATACTAAGAGTGCAAAGCTGTAATCAAAGCAAAAGGTGCCTACTTTTTTCTTTACATTTTGGTTTGTTTAACACTTTTATGTTTACTACATGTTTCTTTCATAGTCTGGATGACGTCAGTATTAATTTACAATGTAGAAAAAAAAACCTTGAAGAGGTGTGTCCAAACTTTGCGACTGCTGCTGTGTTTTTATTCCTTGTATTTTTCTTGCTTGTCAAAAACGTCAGCGCAAGTTGACAGTTTGATGTGAGGTTGTTTATAGTGAACTATGAAAAAATCAACTGACTATTTTTTTTAAAGAAAACTATTAAGTTAACTGAAATAAAATGGAAAACCAGTCATTAGGTCAAAAAGTAAAACTTTACAGAGCTAAAATAAAATTAATATATAGGTTATGTCTTTGATGCATCTACAGCAGGTGGTGTATATGGATTCAGTTTAAGAACAATTAGAGGGCCGTATTCAGTTTTGGATGGACACTCTTTAATGATTTGTTCTTTTTAGTGTGACAGATTCTCAACTTTAGAGTCTTGACTATTCTTTATTTGGTATTTCATAAAAAAAAAAAATTATAGTGTGTTAAAGCCAAGCTCAGGGGATCAAATCTGGCTCATACTTTTTTTTTTACTTCAGGCTGGTCGTATATTTTGGTCAGTTAAAGCTGTCATCCACATGTCCATTCGCACGATAATATAATACAAGAGGTTTACCTCCACAGCGACGGCTAGCTAACACATTAGGAAAGTTGATGCTGGGGGCAAACAGTTTCAACCGAGGTTGAAATGAAAGTTTTATGAGATGCCCGTGTTATATGTGCATGTCACATTCAAGCTTGTCAAACAGGATGTTTTGTGAACTTTTTAAGTGTTTCACGTGGACCATATTGTATATGTAAAGGCTATCTGAGACAGTTTCAATTAACTTAAACATGTCAGTGAACCATAATTCTGTCCCTTGATGCAGTTCGCATTTCTGAGTGTGGCTCTTAGTGAAAATGAATTTGCATCCCTGACTTACAGCATCATAAGAAATGGCACACAGAAGGAGTAATAAATCACTTCTGTTTTGTCATCTGATTGATATGTGTGCCTTTGTATGCCTGTGACATTGACATTTGCATTTGGGAACACGGCTGCAGGTGTGCGGATGCTGGACGGTGAGGTGACTGATATGGTGGAAGCCCAGTCTCTGAGTCTGAATCCCCAACACATAGACATCTACAGCGCCAGCTGGGGTCCGGAGGACGACGGCAAAACTGTTGACGGACCGGCAAAACTCGCCAAAGAAGCCTTTCTGCGTGGAGTTACAGAGGTGTGTGTTTGTGTGTGCGCGCCTGAGTGTTCGTAGGATACAGAAATTATTTACTGCTTGTGTTGCTTCCTTTCAGCAGTCAGTAATTGAACTGTTCAAGCATGAGAGGGCACAAGCGGGAAGAACAAAGCGTTTTTTGACCCTGACAGTTATGAATGGAAAGGAATGTCCTCTAAAAGCCACCCAGGAAGAAAAATACTAGAAAATGAGAAGAGGCAGCACTGGCAGAAATTAAATGTTTTTTCTCCCCTTTTGTTTGTTTGTTTTGAAGGACATTTATTAAACTGTGAGCTCGTCTTGAAGCTTGCATCTCTTTCAGTTAATGAAGTTGTGCTTTAAGTGTGAATTCTGTGCTTTTTTTTTTTTTCCCCTCCTCTGTCACAAGGTTGTCTTCAAAAATTCCAATTAAACAGTTAGTGGAGCTTTAAATTTCTTAATGACAAGCAGTTATAATCAAAAGCTTCCAAACACATGCTTATCTATATGCATATACACGTAGAGGGATTTTAGAAGAGTAATTTCAGAAACTTTTCTGCCAACATCTAACAACATGATCTGAATATTAACTACAAAGGCAGCACACGGTCATGTCATCAGTCCTGATGTTGATCGCAGGACTTGTTTTAATGCATGTGACACACCGGGTCTGTGTCAGCTAATGTAAAAGGGAACAAGTTAGCACATTAGCAAGTATACACATCACACCCCAGCCGCTCACATCTGCTCTCCGTGAATAAACACATCCATTCTCCTAACACTGACTCTCGTTATGGAGCAGTAGGATTCAAGGCATGTGCCATAAAGCTTGATTGGAACCGCTGACACTGACTACTAAGATAATTGCCACAGTGACAGCACTGTCAGATGGTGGTGTGGGTGGCTCATAGCTGGAATTGATCAATGCAGGGAGAGAGATGGTGCCACTCAATACAATAAAGCTGCTCTTAGATGAAAATTATTGCACTTCAAAGGCTGAGAGGTTGGATGATTTATTACAATGAGCTGTTGTCATATACTGCCTTTCTGTATTGAATTGCTGTCATGCGATATTTGGGGCTTTGTAATTTAGTGAGTGACCACCCAGGCCTGTACATTGGCTTTTAATGGGGCTCCTTTTGAAGTGAGCTCTGAAGTGAAACCCCCCCCCCCCCACTGTAATTGGGCTTCCTATTAAAGTTTGAATGAGATTTTGTTCTTCCATAGATACCGTTGGTCTGTGGCACAAATG
>VOQJ01019344.1:0-10200 GCA_015052665.1 Apistogramma diplotaenia
ACACACACAAACGATGTGTGAAATATAGTTCACTCACAGAATTTGCAAATGCATAACGTTTCTGCTTCATAGAGGCCGGAATGTTTTGGTTCTTGATCCGGTCAAACTTCTCCGTGTAAAAAGTTTGCTGTTAGAGTCACAGGTTGGATGCTGAATCTGGCAGAAGACCAAACAAGGGATGCACTTTACGCCAATGAGAGCATCCATTTCAACGATCCCATATGGCACCGAGGCCCCTCCTCCACGCTCTATCCCGGTTGAGGGTCTCATTCATGCTTCAAGTCAGTCGTTCCCTACAAGCTTTCTGGCCCTCGGATCAACTGGTTTGATTCGATTTGGCCCCGTGACAAAGGAAGACTTTCTGCACACTCATATGTTGAAGAATATTTTGAGGCACACTTGCTGTCGGTGGAGCTGAACACAGAGCCGTTCGGAGTGACGGTGGAGACATGCACTTGGACAATGCTTCAGATCTCTGGAGGAATATATTTACAATCACAATTTGAATCATAAAACAAAGTCTTTGCGGATTTTTACTGAGACGCCAGCTGAAACATCGCACCGTGTCGGTCGTTTCGTTTCCCGGAGCTCTGAAAATTCTCCGAAGGTTTGCGGCGCCCTGGAGGAGCGCAGCGCCTTGAAGTGGACCTTTTCTTCTGTGCCAAAGTGCTTTAGTTAATTAACTCAGTTTTTTTTTCACCTTAGTTTAAGAAAGTGTTCCCAGACGATCGGGTCAAGGTGTAAATGTTTGGAATCCAAGAGCATCTGATTCGTGAAGCGAGCGGATTAAAAGAAAGAGGTCTTGGAGAGGAGATGGATCCAGTCCGGTCGTGGGTGCGTAATGTTGGCGTTGTGGATGCGAACGTCGCGGCGCAAAGGTACAGAACAAACTCAGCTGATCTACTGTCTGCAGGTTCTTCTCGTCTGGTGCAATGAGACTTGACTGACTTTATTTTTAACCATAGAGTCATCTTTACATTTAACATTTTTAACGTCTAATAATAGAAGAGGCGTTCTTTCAGAAAAGAGCTGCAAACTACTTGTTGCAAAATATGACATCAGTCCGCTATATTACTCAGTGCCCCCAAACTCATAAACACTAAACACAAAAAATAATTGACATCATTATTACCATTATGCTTGAAATGATAACAGTGCCTATGTGCAGAAAGGAGCAGTATGCTGACCAAAACGCACAACTAATCACTAGTTTTTGTAAATAACAGAACACACAAGAGGCATTTTATCAGCTAATTAGAAGAAAGGCTTTTCATTCACAGAAGCGGAGATCATTTTTAAAACCTCTTTGTAGGTAAAGTTAAATGCACATTTCCCCAGAGGATCTTTA
Source organism: Apistogramma diplotaenia (assembly GCA_015052665.1). Lineage (NCBI taxonomy): Eukaryota > Metazoa > Chordata > Actinopteri > Cichliformes > Cichlidae > Apistogramma > Apistogramma diplotaenia. The sequence goes on from VOQJ01019344.1 coordinate 1,349, forward strand.
GCTGCGTCTGAGGTTATTCAAAGACACTTTTATCCTCAGCAGCCACAAACTTCACAGGTGTGATTTTTAATCAAGAGAAATAACAGCTTTTCTGCTGCTGACTCATTGTTGTTCGTGTTTGTTATTCTTCCGCAGATGTTCAGTCATCGTCTGCACATTCACGTTCATTCTCTTCTTTTTCTTTTTTGTTTTTTTACAACACATACATGTAAACGCTGGTGTGTTTTAAAGTTGGGAAAACAGCGATGGAAAAAGCTGGATCATTTTCAAGATGAAAAGGAATTAAACAGCACATTTCCATAGAGCAAACAGAGAACAGTTATTTATCAGTGCCACTGTGTGTATTTTTAAAGCATTTTATTGAACCTTAAAATTATTTCTAAAAACTAGATGGTGATCGGCTATTAAAAAAGGGAAGCATTTCCCTCCGACTTTTTTTCCCCAAAAAGGGACAACTACGGCTGCAAAGACCAAATCTGCAGTATGTTAAACTCAAGTGTGAAGTCTGGCTCAGAAAGCATTAAAATTACAGAAACATTTAACACTGTTAAACCTGCACTGAACTCTGTCAGGCACTCAGACTCAAACGGATTCTAGTTTCTTTAAGCTAGATTGAGACAAACGTTTTACATGGCAATATCTTTAATCTGTTTTAATCAAACACTCACTTCCCTAATAATATTTTGATGCTCCATCATCTCCACACTTTTCACTCCAAATTCGTTGTATGACCAGGATCCCCTCATTTTAACGCAATGATTACCCCGTATGGTTGATCCCGTTGGCAGTTTTTTTTCGGTTTTCAAACTGATAATTAATTAATTAATTAAATAAATATCTCAGTTTCAGTAAGTTTGCCCTATAGGACGGTCTATTTTGTGGGGGGGGGGTTCCCCAGTTCAAATTATGTCCTGCCAGAAAGGTCAAATTTAAGCAAAATTATCCATCAATTTATTTCCTTCATTTGTTCGTCTTTTGCTAATAATTTTCAATTATTGCATTGCAATTATTGCAAAAATTAATGATGATAAATTCAAATAATTTTAACATATTTTAGCTTATTTTTGAAATGCTAGTAAATTAAACATAATTATAATGCATTTAATCTAATTTAATTTAAATTTCAAAAATGACTACAAATAGATAAAACTGTTTGAAGCTCTATTATTTATATTTGTTTATCCATAATTATAGTAGATGGCTTGTAAACGGTCATTTAATTATAGAAAATAGTGAATATTTGTATTTGTCGAGTTAAATTCGTTTTATTAAACGCAAAGTGAAAAAGTAACAAGCGTGAGTTGACTGCCTCTTCCGGTTGTGTCTTCAGCGGAGTGGCCCTGTCGAGAGCTCATTTCGAGAAGCAGCCGCCCTCAAATCTCCGCAAGTCCAACTTCTTCCACTTTGTCCTGGCGCTCTACGACAGACACGGCCAACCTGTGGAGGTGGAGAGGACTGCGTTTGTGGACTTTGTGGAGCACGAAAAGGTGTGTGACAGTTTCTGAAAGCCTCGAGACGTCAGTTCTACACCGAGTTTTAATATTTACAGTTGTCACAAAGGGAAATAAAAACACGATCTGAGATCAAAATCGGCTGAAAAACGATTATCAACATGTGATGCATGTATTTGAAACATAGCATTTCAGCTGTAACCAGGTGCTCAGCTTAATTTTCCCCATCCTAGGTAAAGCCAAGCATATCGAACAGCTGACGGCTACATGTTTACACAAGCTTTACCCTCAATGAGCTGATGATGTGGGATTGAAAAAGAATATCTAATGACTAATTAGCAGCTTGCCTCATTAGGAGGACATCACTACTTTTTTAAAATGCAAATTATGCTTGCTCCTGTTAAGTTATACAGTGAACTAATCATCAAAGTCTCTTTTCCCTTCATGCCCCGCTCCCATACTCTAAATACTGCTGTGGGGGGAGCTGAATTCCTCAAGTTGGACAAGACCAAAATAAAGAAGGGTGCAATCTGGAGACAGAGACAGAAAGAGACTAGATACGCCTGGAGGAAACGCTTATGCCCAGCGTTGATGGATGTTTTTGCCTTGTGGTGAGGGGGCACAAATCTCCTGAACTCCAGGCAACCACTCTACTATGGGGAAAAGACAAGGGTACTCTGTCCTATCAAATAAAGTTCAAGGATAGTTTGAGGTATTTGGAGCTTAGGAGCGAGGGAGACAGCAGTCCCGATACCAAGGCCAAAGCTGCCAGTGTGCTCCCCTATGTGCCACACAAACCATAGACTAATATGACGGCATTGGAGAAGTTCATTTTCTGCATGGTTACCCTGGCATCTGTTTTTGCTTTGTAATTATGCAGAGGTAGAGTGATGGCACGGTGAAGTAAATGCTCCTCTGTGTATATTTACAAAAGTTATGAAGCCGGGCATCCATCTATCTCCAGGTGTGCTCTCCTATTAAGTTTTGAGCTTTTAAAACTTATCTTCATGCATCTTAATTTTCCTCATTTCTTCTTCTCTCCTCACAACTGTCTCCTTTTTCCCAGTTTCTCTACTCCCCCAGCCTTCTTTTTCTCGCGCCTCCTCTCTCGTGCTCATCTCTGTGATGCCAGCCTCCTGGGTTATTGGACCAGAGAGCATTCCTCTGAGACCACTTAGAAAGACCAGTGGAGGTAGAGAAAGAGAAAGGAAGAAGGGGAACAAGAGACACAAGGTGGGGGGGGGGGGGGGGGGGGGGGGGGGGGGGGCCGGGGGGGGGGGCTCGGGGCCGCGGGGGGGGCTCTCTCTGTGGCTTACAGCTGACCCATAGGCATTTATAAATGGAGGTATCACTGCTGCTAAGTGCACTTCTGTGCCTGGAGCTTAACGTTCAGTCGTCTGCTCCTTCAAACAGAACATAGCCATCATCTCAGAAGCAGCCAGCTCGGGCATCTCCCTGCAGGCTGACCGCCGGGTGAGGAACCAACGGCGGAGAGTCCACATGACGCTGGAGCTGCCGTGGAGCGCAGACAGAGCTATACAGCAGTTCGGTCAGCCACTCCTCCTGTGTCCAAGTGCGACTCGTTTAATTAAAAACAAGAAACTGCATGTAACAAATTACTGTCGTCTTCTCAAACACAGGCAGAACTCACAGGTCCAACCAGGTCACAGCTCCAGAATACGTCTTCCTCATATCGGAGCTCGCAGGAGAGCAGAGATTTGCATCCATTGTTGCCAAAAGACTAGAAAGTCTGGTGAGGACCACAGTCGCGCTCGTGTCTCCTTTCATCGTGGCGCAGACGTTTGTGCTCACACGCTGACTTCATTTGTGCCCGTGTTTGTAACAGGGGGCTCTGACTCACGGCGACAGAAGAGCAACAGAAACTCGAGATCTGAGCAGGTTCAACTTTGACAACAAAGTAAGAACGCAGCACTTTTCTGAGGAGGTCTGATTGCTTTGTGCCGGTGACTCACTCGTGTCGCTCTCCTGCAGTACGGCAGAAACGCTCTGGAAATTGTGATGAAGTCCATCGTAAAGCTGGATTCTCCACTGGTGTCTCCGCCCTCCGACTTTAAAGGGGATTTCTTCAAAGGTGTGACTCACTGCATTAACCGCAGACAGGAGCTTCTGCTCTAAATGTTGCTGTATTTCCTGTTTTGGTTTTAATCAATAATTTGCATCTGTGGCTACTATCTGCCTTTTCCCTTCTGTAGAAATTCAGAGTGGATTAGTAGGTGTGGGCCTCATAAATGTGGAGGACAGATCCGGCACGCTGTCACTAGACAAAGGTGACACAAAGTTCTGAGTCTTGGTAGTTCTGCTGTTTGGGAACCTTTAAACAAAGCCGTCCTTTGTTCCTGCTGCAGACTACAACAACATGGGGAAGTTCCTGAACCGTATTTTGGGCATGGAGGTCCAGCAGCAGAACGCCCTGTTCCAGTACTTCTCCGACACGCTCGCAGCAGTGATTCAGGAAGCGAAGAAGAACGGCAAATACGACATGGGTATTCTCGGTAAGCGTTCAGCTGCTGCTTCAGACGCTGAGCGCTGAAATTATCGGGTGCTTTATGTTTTTGCTTGGATATCGATTTCTGTCTCCTCCTCGTGCAGATTTGGGGTCTGGTGATGAAAAGGTGAAGAAGGTGGACTGTAGGAAGTTTCTAACGCCAGGCTACACGACGTCAGGACACGTGGAGCTCTACACTGTAAGTCTGCATAAGCACAGTCTCATTAGGGAGCTGCAGAACCACAGACTGTGTGACGAGGAGAATCTGAGAATTTCAGAACAGGGACGCGAGGGTGTAACTTTCAGGTTAGAATAAGCAGTTAACAACAGTACAGCGGAACTTCGAGATACGAGCCGAGCCTCAGGACGCCATCGATAGTCGGTGTCGGCGCTCGGTCCCTGAACGATGTCACATCCTCATCTCGTTCTCACGTTTCCCCGCAATCATTTAAAGTGCAGTAAAGTGATGTTTTAAAACCTTTAACACTGTAAATTAGATGCGAATGTTTCGTGGTCAAGAGTTTTTTTCTTGTTCTTAATGCAGCCGTTCACACACGTCAAGGTCAATTTCTCTGATTTTCAGAAGCAAACAAACAGATCTGACCAATCAGAGCGCTGCATTTGGCAACGTGATGTGGGAACAGTAAAAGGACCTTATTTCCCTCTGAAGTCATTGTTGCCTCCTCACATGTGATCCGACTCATCACAAAGGGCTCAGACTGACATCCTGAAATACGCAGCTCCGGGTTCAAACCCTGAAACTCTCCTGCTGCTGCTTTCTGAGGAGCTGATGAAGCAGCGTCTCTGCTTCTTCCTGCTCTTTAGAAACATCAGGACCTCATTACATCATCGCTTGATGGCTCCTGCAGGTTATGAGGACGATTTATTCACAAACACAACCTGTTCGGTGTGAGTGAAGCTCCACAACAGGTTCACATCCCAATGTTTCGTGTCATTTTTAAGATTACAGCACCGTATTTTATAAAAAAAAAATTCTACATTTTTTAAAATGTATTTATTTTTCTTTCATTTGTGTATAATTGCCTTTTTCGTAATTAAAAATGTATTTTTTCATAACTTAGGGTTTTTGGGGACTTGTCAGAGGGCTGCAACGGATTCAATCATTTCCATTATTTTAAATGGGAAACGTGTTCAGATACGAGCTGCTCTACTTACGAGCTCGGCTCTGGAGCCAGTTAAACTCGTATCTCGAGGTTCCGCTGTACTGAACAGTCAGGTGGCGCACTAACCACAGACAGGCACCAGTCTGCTGTCAGGAATCAGTGTCTTTCACCACCTTTTCACCTGTTCCTCAGCAACCAAATGCCACACACTGCCAGATAACTTTTGATTGGTTGATGCGTTTCCACCAATGGGAAAGAGGAAGTCATGGTCTTTTCCTGTTTATTACTTGCAGGCACTTCCTTCTAGTGAACATCCCCTTTTTTACTGTTGTCCTCCACAAAATGCCCATCAAACATGATATAAACATAACATGACCTGGATTATTGATCGTAACTGCTTCTACTTTGCCTATCAACACCTGTTTTAATGTAGCAGAGGCTATCCAGTTCATTGTGATATTTAAAGGCAGTTTAAATGAACCAAGTGCTGTAATGTAAAGAGACCACAGCAGCTCTGCTCTCGCTTAGTGACGAGAACCAGACGATTTAACAGTTTTTGAGGGTTTTCTCCAGTTTGCTAATAAACGTTACTCAGTAACATCTGCTTCGCATTGGCCTTCAGGGTGTTCTATCACAGTGCCTGACTTTGTCTTGGTTCACAGGTAAGTGTGGAGAGGGGGATGTCATGGGAAGAAGCCACGCATGCTTGGGCGGAACAGAACGGAGCCGATGATGGCTTCTATGTGCAGGTATGGAAAAGGTGACGAGACGATGTGTTTGTGAACACTGTCACCTGATCTGAGCAGGTAGAGATTAAATAACCACATAATGTTTATGTTTTGTATCTTTCAAAGTTGTCCTTTTAGCACAAACAAATTGATCTTTAGCTTTTTCCAGTAGTCGGTGAAGCATCTCACAGTTCACTGCTTAGTGATTATTTAGCTCAAACTGTGGCCTGGCATCTAAATCCTGATCACAGCTGCTTCAGTCATACGTGTGTGTGCGTGTGTGTGTGTGTGCATCGACACGCCTGTGGTTTCACTTCCAGATGAGGAACAACAAAAAAACATCCATCCTTGTTAAAGAGGTGAACACCAAGAAGAGGCTGTTCCTGGTGTACCGGCCCAACACGGGCCGGCAGGTCAAGCTGGAGACGTACGCCGACATCAAGAAGAAGTTTAAGAAGGTGCGATGACGCCCTGTCAGTCGAACCGTGAAGACGATGACGGACTGTTTGGTGGTGAATCATCAGTGTGTGTTTTCCTTCCTGTGTCAGGTCTTGTCAGAAGATGCCAAGCAGCACTGGACCGATCAGTACAGGTCTTCAGAGAAGATCTGCTCTCACGCATTTTGGTATGTTTGCTGTGCAGTTATTCCATCTGATGTCACTGTGCCGTCAGAAGCTGCTGAGTGGAAGCAGCCTGTAATGCTCACGCTGACCTGTGCTCCGCCACCAGGCGCGGTAACTGTAAGAAGGCGTCGGTGGGTCTGCACTGTGAGGTTGGTCTCCGCTGCAGGACGTACTACGTTCTGTGTGGTTCCGTGCTCAGCGTGTGGAATGAGCTGGAGGAGGTGCTCACCCCCGTCAGCGGAACCAACGTGAAGGTGCAGATTGTCCGGCTGCGAACTGAAGACGGGCAGAGGATAGTTGGTGAGTTAGTAACTGCTGGTGCGTTTCAGAAGCCGGGTTTGGGTCCTTCATGCTGTGGACCTTCTTGTCCATCAGCTAGCACACTGTTCCAGCACTTGAGACTTTCTTTGTTCCTCTTTTTAAACAGGGCTGATCATTCCAGCGAACTGCGTGTCTCCGTTAATTAACAAGCTCTCCACTTCGGACCAGTGCCAGCAGCTGGCCGTGCAGGAGCAGCAGAAGCGGCAGCAGCTCCACCCTCAGAGTCTGAGCCACACACCCAATACATAGACTGGGGCTTTAACCCCTCCCTCAAGTTCACAGCCCACTCTGCAGGATCTCTGCAGGCTCCAGGACCACTGCTCCTTGTGCACGACCCTCATCGTCCGTGAGGGTGGGCGGTGTGGCACCAACCTGTGGTGACTCGTACTGCAGTGGTTGTAAAGAGACGTTCTGTTCCTTTTTTTTTTTCTTTTCAAAAATTGTCGTCTCCACAAACTTCCTCTCACCTGGAGATGTTTGACAGGTGATGTATTTTCCTCTGACATTCAGAGTGAAAAGATTGGTGATACGAGCATGTTGGTCTGAGTGCCCCCACCTCACCTGTTTGATCCCACAGCAGCCTCAGTGTGAAGCTCAACTACAATCCCATATTAATGTATGATAAACTCATTATACCAGATATTATTCAGCACTGCTGCAGTGTGATTATCAGTTCTTTTGAAGTCCTAAAGTGATGCAGTTTGCTGCAGGAAACCTTTTGGAGACTGTAGCTGTGATGTGCTCGTGGGGCAGCAAAGACCAGATATTTATTCATGATTATGTTTTTGGCCCGTCTCTTTTTCACACAGGTCTCAAACTGCTCGAGTTCCTCGGTCTGTTTGACATCTGACGTGATCGTTTAGCTTCTTGGTCCATGCTGTGGCGGTGCTTCACACGCTGCCACAGTCACACGCCTTTACGAAGAGCTGCTTTGGTTCTTCTACAGTCGATCAAACGTTCGCTCACATAATGCTGAATATTACACAAACAGAATATCCATCTATAATTTAGGGTTTATTACTTAAAATTGAGACGTGTGATGCATTTTTTGGCCTTTATTGCAGCCACAGACAGATGGAATAAGGCTTTTCTCTCCTATGAAGGGCATTCAGTGTTTCCTGTTACCAGGAGCTGCTTTAAGGGGCAGGCGGTGACAAACTGGTGATCATAAAGTACCGCACGATGCAGCAGACAGACACTGCACTGAAATGAGACGATGGCACATGGGCTGTCTGTGCCCCCAGATCAGTGGTAGGGGGACACTGCTGGATGCCCACTGTGGACAGATGTTAAAACAACTAAAGCTGCATTAACAGTGTTGTGAATCACTTGTTAAATGTTTATGTTGTGCTTAAAATTTGGCAATAGAGAAATTTAAGGAAAAAGTCCAGTTTGTGGCCATGAAGTTGAGAAGCTGCACTCCTTTGCAGACATTACAGGAGTCTGACTTCCTGAACTGGTCTTTAGCTGCTGCTGCTCGATGCAGAGAACATTTGTGAACACCCCTCTGTGTTTAAGGTTTCAAAGCAGTCTGCATCACTGTTGCCCTCAGTTCTTTCTTCTTCATGTGAAACCGCTCAGGGGTTAAACTCATTAAGGCCCAAACACCAGAGTTTTACAGTGTATCTCAATGCATGACTAGAACTCAGTGGTCCTCGGACGTCTTTGCTCAGTACAGTTGCTTATTGGCTGTATTCACAGCCTGCATGTTTCTAACATGTCTCTCTGGTTCCTCTGCCTACTTGAGCTGAGTTGTAATTCTGTTGTACAGTTCACCTTTTCTGTTGAGCACTTCCCACCTGGTTAGATGGCAGAGCTGCCCTGGAAGGGCCTGAGGTCTGGATACATGAGCTGTCCCGGTGTTTAGAATCGCATCCCAAACCTGTGGAGGGATTTACTGTTTGAAATAAAGATAAAGTCCTTGTATCATTTGTACAGTTTGTAAAATCCTTCAAACTGAAATTGTTCATTCAGCACATCTTTTTTTTTTTCTTGCTGTCTGATTGGAAGTATTGTTTTAACCTGAATGTGTACCATGTACAGGCCAACAACTCGTTCTTGTATCTGTGGGCTGCTGCTGACTTGGAAACATTGTTTCT